>JANHGC010002059.1:66998-89311 GCA_027560395.1 Boaedon fuliginosus | reverse complement strand
TTTCATCGAAACGTTGCATTAATACTTAAATTAAACCTACACGGGAAAAGACCCGAAAAAGCAAATGCTTACATACAAATTATTATTACATACACTCTCATGTATTCCCTCCAGATTCCAAACATTCTCAGGAAACCTCTGTCTATGTATTACAGAATCAATGTATCCCTCTCCCCCACATCACTGGATTTTTGTACTATCAACAAGTGAATGGTTGCCGGGGTAAGCAGATTGAACGGAGGAATCAGTAGCCTAGTTACAGATTGTACTGCGTCAGTCTGCTTCACACCCAGAAGACAGTCAGGTGATTTAAGTCCTGCAGCAGTTGTGCAGCAAGCGAGAGACTGCAGACCTCTGCTGGAGGAAGCTTGACGTTTCATGTCTCAGTGTTTTATTTCTCCAACTGCAGCCTTTTCATTGATATGCATAATTGATAAACCGAGTTGAAAGGGGAGATCCACTGTGAAGAGAGATGGACAGTCAGCTGAGCAGTTGGAAGGATAAGGGTATTTGC
Source organism: Boaedon fuliginosus (assembly GCA_027560395.1). Taxonomy (NCBI): domain Eukaryota; kingdom Metazoa; phylum Chordata; class Lepidosauria; order Squamata; family Lamprophiidae; genus Boaedon; species Boaedon fuliginosus. The sequence continues at coordinate 88,797 of JANHGC010002059.1, read as the reverse complement.
AGTTTTACTTTTGTTTTCAGTCATTATGGTGCTACCGGTTGACTTCTATGCAAAAAGCTTATAGTATGCATGGTCTAGGGGTAAATTTGCAGCATATGCAATGGCAAATTTAGAAGGAAGAAAAATCATTTAAGAAATTAATGCTAAATGTGGGGGAGAGATTATTTGTCTGACTCTGCAAATGTTGTAGTGGATTAAGCCTTGTCATCTGACAGCATTGAACAGCTTGTCTTTGGTATGCCCGGGCTGAGCAAATGTCAGGGCCAGCTTCAGTTTAGCTGATACGCTAGGTCTGAAAGAAAATGGTTTGGGCTGTGTGGGTGGTTTTTGTCTGTTAAATGGTGTTGTTTAATGTAATACTTGTCTTGTGGGTTTTTATATTTTCAGTACAGCATAATCTTCTCCACTTTTTATTTTTAGAAAACAGGTAAAATCAATGAAGAGCTGTTCCTTCCCTAGTTTTCACCCCCTCTCTGTTTCCTAGCTCTCCTTGCTATTTTTAGAGGCTAATGTTATTCGAGGTCTCCTTGATTTACAAAATGATCTAGTTTATTATTCAATGTTTCAAATCCCTTAGCAATCTGGCATAAAGAAGTAACCCTAGGTAAATCACTGAACTTTGTCCCTTCAGTCTCGGTTCTTGTAAATATCTGTGTTGTGAAAAATGTTAATTTTAAGTCCGGACCTCAAATGTTAGCTTCAATTCAAGTGGCCAGACAAAAACACACTTTTTAAGGAGATTTTCTTTTGCTTTAAGGAGAACTTTCTGGGATGGTTTGGGTGTGGATAATGAGGAATCCTAGCCAAAATGGTACGGTGTCTAAAGTTCGTAGTTGTGGTTTCAGAAATATACAAAGCTTGCATAAGCACATTGGGGTTTTTTTAATTGTTTTAGTTATACTTTTTTCTGTTTCTTGATGTTTTCAGTTCATCAAATTGAACATGATATCAAACACACTAAAACAAAATTTTATCTGTTTTGATAAGTTAATGCTTTCTTTCAAATGTGGCAAGTTTGTGGTAATCCTTTAGATACTTATTTAGTGAGATGAACAGCACTGAAATATGAAATATATATAATCCTAAATGTTGTAAACGATTACTGATGAATTATATTGCAGACTTTTTCTACTAAAATGAAATGATACATATTTTTATTATATTGCCACATGGTTTTATTTATCATCTATGTGAAGATTGTGCGAATTTTACTGTCCGAAATGTTGAAAGCAAGATTAGAATCAGTGAAGTGCCATGATCAAATGGAGTGGTTGCCAGGGGATTATTGCACACAATTCGATGTACTACCTCAGTTATGATGCTTCCATGCATATTTCTGGTTTCAGGTGAAATTATTTAAATCATTTAAAGTGCTGGACATTTACCTCTGGACATAGTATAAATCAGTCTGAACCAAAATAGAAGTGTTTATTTTATACCTCTTTAAACTAGATATTGTTACTGTCTTTGTGGCTACCATTTTATGTAAAAATCCATCAAAGCTTTAGATATTTATTAGTGGACTTGAAGAAAAATGACTACAATTAATTTTAGCCATTAACCAGCTTCAGGACATACTTGCATATACTAGAAAAAAAAGTTAAAAAGCCCAAATATGATTAATGCATTCTAAGACAATAACATTTACTCATTAACTATATGCAGAAAATGATCAGTTAAATACATTTTAACAACTTCTTTTATTTTAACCACCAAAAAGAGTGAATGATATAGAACTCAATGGATTGGCATTTTCTAGTATTCAGAAAGTGCTGATGTAAAAACTGCTAGTGTGTGTACTATGATGATACTAAAACTACTGCATAAAGAGAAGATGTGTTATATAGCTAGGAACATCTTTGGTACTATTGAAACTGCAAAGATTAGGCATCCCTCCAAGTTAAAATTCATTTTTTTGAAGAACTGGCAAGTAGGCCTTATTTTTTTGGTTGTGTTTTGTTTGATTTACATTTAGATTTTGATAATGGAAGGTACTTAAATAGTTAAGAATACTGGGTAGCTAGGGCCTGCTTTTTCTTATCTGTCAAAAAATGAAACATGCATATGCGGTCAGGGGATTTACCCATACTTAGAGACTCTGACCCTGCATTAAACTCTGCTTGATCTTTGCTGAAAGGCTGAGAAATGGTTGATGTAGACCAGGATGGTATAATATTTTTGTAAGGATCATAAATGGATAGATCAAGAGAAAGATGTGCATAGCACCAATATGCTTAAAATTTGAATTAGGGAGTGATGTTCATTTGTGCCTTTTATTGTATTTCAAAGCTTTAGTTTGATGACAACTTTTGGAGAAGTTCTGTTAACTAATTATCTGACTTAGCCTGAGCCAGTTGTTTATAGCTGTATATATGAGTCACAACTAGATGATAGCTTAGCTTGCAAGGTCAGTTTGCAGCTTAGTGTTGTAAAACTTTGAACTGTATCTCTTACCTTGAAACTTCTACATAAAACTTTTGCAATATGTAACTGCATGCTAAGAGCAGGTTCCCCAGGCCCTATCAATTATAACTCTAATAACAGATATTTGAAAGAAATATAATTAGTAGAAAATAGTGCTTTTAGTTGAAATAAGGTAGTTATTACTGTAATACCAAATCTTTACTAGCTTGAGTGGTGTCATAATATTTGTAAAATGCTGTAAGAATGGTTCATTAATTGATACTATAATATTGTGTTATGTTGCTTTGCTGCTTATTCATAACCTATAACTTTGTTCATTATACTGAATTTGTTCTGGGCTTTCAGTTTATGCAGGCTCTGGAATTTCATGCTTATGCAGGCAACAGAAGGTACCCTTCCAGATGCTTAAATGTTGGTCACTAACCTTGCTAAAGAAAGTTGCAGTTCTAATGTCTCGCAATTGTCTGTTTTAAAATTTAATCTTAATAAGGATTAGCATTGTATATGACAAAAAAATAAGTATGTCTAGAAACTCAATAGAGAAAACCTCTCTTCTCTGCTAGCTGTTGCTCAAGCAGATAAGGCAGATTATTGTCAATTTACAGTCATAATTGGGATTGGAATTTTGGTCATCAATTGTTGTCATAAAGTCAAGATACCATGTGATCAGACTATGTCCTTGCAAAATTCTTTGTTGATTTGAAATGGCTGAGGCTGCTAACTTTAACTTATGCGCTGTGAGGCTAATGCTTTCTGTTTTAACTGGCCAGTTATTGTATGTAAGATTGTATTAATTCTATATATTCACAATGAAGTTTGCTGTTCAGTTTTTTCTAGAATAGTGAAGCACTGGAATATTGTCCATGGGGTTGCGATGTGTCGGACACGACTTCGCAACTAACAACTAGAGCATGTAGTTCCCTAAAGCCTTGAAGATGACAATCAGAGGATCTTCAAAAATTGCCACCAATTTTGATTGTGACCAAGGTGGATTTGATTTAAGTTAAGTTGATTTAAATCACTAGTAAAAAGGCTTGATTTAAATCAACTTGATTTAAATCATATTTTTAAAGAGCAACTGTCATCTCTGTCCAGCAGCTCTTTAGATCCACTGTTGATTCACCGACAGTCCCAATATTGCAGAATATACAGTCTCATGCTACATAACTAAGATCTATTTCATGCTGAATAAACTAAATTATTAATGTATCTTAAATAGAAGATTATCTTTGGATAGATTTTTACTTCAAAAGCATTTTATTAAAATAAATTTGATAAAAATAAAAAAAATGGATTTATTTTAAAAAATCCGATTTAAATAAAAATCTGATGTAATTTTTTTTTTAATTTATTTTTATCTACCCTATGACAGAAGAATATATACATTAATGGCATTAACTACCAAAATTAAAATTAAATCAGATTTAATCTTTGTTATGACCCTGTCCAGTTTTTGAAGTGTGCCTTTTTTATATACATTTGAAAGACAAAGTGAGGCCCTGAGACTTAAAAAAAAGTTGCATATTTCATTTAGAATGTATATAGCTTTAACCTCATGACTGTGCAGTAGATAACTAATCTTGATTGATCTTTAAAGAGCTAGATTGCTTTGGTTTGGTTAACACTTTAAGGAGTATCCTTGGAAAATCTGGCTATAAATTTTACAGGAAAATAAAAATTGAAAGGGGGTATTGACAAAGTACTACACTACATTGTCAAGGAAACAACATGAAGGTCTCTTCAAAGTCACTAGGATCAATTGATTCTACCTTCTTTTTCCCAGCCCAAGAGAATCAAATTTGGTAAAAAGAGAAATCAGCAAAATAAAGATTAATTAAAAATGGATTGGATCTAGCAGGGGACTGCAGAGGGGAGAAAACATACCAGTTAAAATTCTTCCAATATATCACTATGAGAGAGACAGTTGGGTATATCTAAATACGTCGCCAGCTTCTCCATTCTAATCACTTATTTCTCTCCAGTCATGTGACCCACTGTGAAGAAGTTATTGAGGGATTTGAAAGAATTCCCGTAGGTATCTTATGCTTTTGTGAAGTGAAAGAAAGGTGAAATTGTGAAATGTTAATTTCCCTTCATTTCCTCCCCTCAACTATGATAAATTGGAAAGAGGGGCCTCAAGAATATAGGATCCAGGCAGGGGAAGTTCTACATTCCATATCCTTCTGCCCAATTCTGCTTTTCGAAGTAAATTTCTGGCCTCCCCTACATGATTGGAAAATTCAAGTTACGAATCTGATTCTGATACAGTTTGGTCTTCAGAAGTATTGGATAAATGGATTGAGCAGGATTTCCAGAGGGGTTTCATTATATTACACTATTTCTTCCTGTTTATAATGAATAAATATAGGAAATCATTGAATTGATACAACTCAGTTTAAGAAACTTCAGATGCAAACAGAAAAAATTGAATCAACCTTGAGCCTGTGAGAATTGAATTGCCAGCATTCGGAAGTCAGCAAAATTAGCCTGCAATACTGCATTCTAACTACTGCGGCACCATGACTCAAAATCTCATGTGACTTTAATGGCAGCTTTAACAAACTTTCTTTCTATTACTATATTAAATTGAAGATTTAAAATATTCTGTATTATCTAGTTCCAAAATTGGATTTATTCAGGGATGGGATATTAAGAATTTTTATTAACGGGTCGAAAAGGGACATCAAGAACTTTTTTACTAGTAAAAAGTTACAGCAATATATATTGTGGCAGAGATTTGCAAGATACGTTTCAATAATACTATGTATTGGTTATATTATAGTAATTAATTCATTGGTTACTATTGATAAGTGAAAAATATAAGATGCATTTTTCTTTCTTAGTTGGTATCTTTAGCTTTCATTTTTAATGTTTTTAATTTTCTTGCAAGATGAAAGATTGTTAAAAATATTTTTAAAAAGTCAAGTAAAAATAAGTAAAATATTAACATTTGTCATGAAATTAAAAACATGCGTCCTTTTCTGTTTCTCCAAGGAGCTGGATTCTTTTCCATTCCTACTTTCCAATTTAATCTTTCAGAGCTCTTGTGACATAGATGAAAGTTGGTCTAATAGTTAAGGCACCAGACTAGAAACCTGGAGATTGTGGTTCTAATACTGCTATAGGCATGAAAGCCGGTTGGCTGACTTCAGGCCAGTCACTCTTGAGTCAACCCACCTCACATATTTGCTGTTGTGGTGAAAATAGGGAGAAAATAGGGTGAGGCAGGAGTACTTGAGGTGTGTTCACCAACTTAAATTATTCATAAAAATAATAAATGTGGGAAATAAAATTTAAAAAATAAAATAATAAAATAAAATAAAATCAGGCAGGCAGGAAGGCAAACCGGCTGGCTGGCTTATCTCATCAATTGTCATAACAAAGCAGAAGCAGAATCTTGCTTCCAGTATTTCTGAGGTTCTGTTTATCCCAAATCATCAATTAATCTTTATAAATGGAGGGTTACCTAACTTGAAGAAAACCTTGATAGAGAAAGTCAGCATTTCATAATAACTGTTCATCATGACAATCTTAGCATTTTATAGCAGCAGTCCCCAACCTTTTTGGCTGGATGGACCAGTGTTAGGCGGCTAGGAAGGGAGGTGATGGGTTTGCATGCTCAACCTAATCCTGTGCATGCACATATGAAGCTTTGCACACTTGCCTGCAACTTACACCGCTCAGTTCCAAAGGTGGCCCTGCGGGTTGGGGAACCCCTGTTCTATAGGAAAGTAAGGTGTTTACAACACATAGGGATCATTCAGCTTGTAGGATCCCTTTGTGATGGCATGAAATAGTATAGTCTCACACTTGGATTACCAGCTACAGTGAAAAAAAGGATTTACTTAGCACTGCCAAATCCATAAAAAGGCTATGTTTGCTGAACAGGAAGACAGATTCAAATCTTACTCCATTTATTTACATGATTAGAATATTGAAAGACTTGTACTTTCAAATTTTTAATATTTTCTAAAAAGTTGAAAAGTAGGCTAACAACTTTTTATCTGAATAGAATATTTTATGTATCTGTTGTAGCTAACAATATTTACATATAATAGTGTTTATTACGTGAATCATTGTTTACTGAGGGATTGTTTACATTGTTTACTGAGGGATTCCCAGACTAACACATGCCTAGTAAATATAGAAATAATTCAGAAATAACTCTTAAACATAGTCCTCTCAATTGGAGGCAATAATAAAAATATAGTCTTTTTGGTATCAACTCTTCTCAACCTGGATTTTTTCATATGAATGAATTACAATTCACATTCTCTCCCACTAGTTTGCATAGTTCTGCTCTGGTATAGGGAGCATTATGATTCCTTTTTGAAATGGAATACACAGTAACTTCTTTGCTTTTTTCTAAAATGGCATCAGCCATTGGACAATAATTTTAATATATTTTCTAGTAGTCTGGAGTTTCCTCGCTGTTGGTGTGAGGCAGCTACATATATTGGAAGACCTTTGTGTGCCCTAGCAGGAAGTAGAAAGTAGAAGCACAGGCAACAGCCCTAAAATGGATGCCAGGAGTGGTGAGCTTGTGGGGTTCTAGCTTGTACGGAATGAACTTCTGAGTGTTAAGAGTGTTCATAGAGGTGTAAGTGTATATTACACCATGGGGTAGGTAATAGCATTGCAGTTGCAAGTGTAGTCATTTTTTAAAACTTTTGAATAAAGAGATTAATGTTTTGCCAAGGCACTTATTTGAAAAGTGAAGAAAAAAGCTAAATAGATGAGCAATGCATGTGAGGCACGATTGTAGCAATGCTATTTTTAAATATACCACATGACTGTTCTTGCTTATCAAATGTAACTAGCTATCTTTATTTCAGAGAAGACCCGATTGCTTATCTCCTAAAGGAATGAAATTCTTCTTGTCTTGATTTTTTTTATTTTAAAAAAATATCTCTGAGTCAGTAATAATCTAATAATCTAAGCAGGCAGGTCTCATTTTCAGGGGCACATTTAGCTATTTTGAAATGAAAAATGATGCTTTTTTCTGCGATGTAGCTTAAGTATAGTTTATTTTAATTATATGTCATGAATTTGAAAATAGCTTTCCTGTAAGTTCTAGTGTTGAGTATAAAGTAGAAAAATATCTATCTATCTATCTATCTATCTATCTATCTATCTATCTATCTATCTATCTATCTATCTATCTACCTACCTACCTACCTACCTACCTACCTACCTACCTACCTACCTACCTACCTACCTACATACATACATACATACATACATACACACGCATATACATACATACATACGTGTGTGTGTAATGTGTACACATACAATGTAATTTTATTTTTTCAATGTGTGTACCATGCATACTGGAATTGCCCTCTAGGGCAGTTTTTTTATAAAGAAATAAAATAAAATAAATAATTATGTATGAAATTAGACAGCAAAAATAAAACGGCTAGAATATTCAGAAAAATAAGCAACTGTCAATATTTCTATGTTTTAGGAAAGACCAAAACCTTGTTGACATTATTATTGAATTTAATATATTTTGCATACTGTAGTGTATATGTAATGTTTCCAACATTTATTATCTAATACAGTGTTCATTGTGAGTTTGCCTTAATCAAAGTATATTAAATGAGAAAAAAGAAGCAGCCTTGTTATCATCAGCAGCATTTTTGAAGTTTCACATTTTCTGGGAATACTACAATGTTGCTAGTGCCTTTCACAAATCATAGAGAAGCAGGTTAATGTTCTTTTGGAATTTAAGCATTCTTTCCCTAAAATAAAAGTCTCCAATTGTCTTATGCTGTTGAGCACATACAAAATTTTGCAAACATGATGTTGTTGCTCACAAAACTGTTGGCCCAGAGAGGTGCTTGCTCATTCAGAAATTGGAAGCCATGGAAGCCATTTATTTGATTGTTTGTGTCCCACTTTTATTACTTTCTACAAATAACTCAAAGCGGTTGTTTTCCCAACACACGTTCCTCCTCCCATTTTTCCCACAACAACCCTATTAGGTGGGTTGGACTGAGAGAAAGTGACTGACCCATATGTCACTCGGTTGGCTTTCATTGCTAAAGCAGGATTAGAATAGTCTTCTGCTTTCTAGCCTGTTGCCTTCATCATTAAACCAAACTGGCTCTTTGTAATTTGTTTACCAGAATTCTGTCTGCAGCATGCTCTTTTTTTCCTGCGCAGCTTAGGCATGCTTCACAACATTTTCATTTTCTAAGAAAGTTTATGGAGCCCATTTGATGGGACCAAGCACATTCTGGGAAGTAAAAGTGATGACAGAGGCTAGTGATTTTGCTTTGCAATATGCCATTTCCCATTGCATGTTATTGTGCAGGATAAAGTGAGGCAGAGAATGTACAGGAGGAGTTTCCATGGATGCTAGTTTAGACCTCAATTAAAAAAAATAGTTGAGTGACCATTTGTATTCCTGGCAGAGAGCAAATATGGTGTTTGGTTATTCTCTTTTATCACAGCAGGATATGAAGGAAGCAAAGCACAAATGGCTTCACATTTCTCAGATTATCATTTTCTGGTCATCATACTGGAAAATATTGTACAAGTTTTAATGCATGAATAAAGTGTAGGTGTGTGTATGCATGTATCTTTGTTGTTACATTTCAGTTAATAACACATTCAAGTTTTGTTGCTATGCTGTAATATTGGAGGCTGCATTCTAATCTTCTCTCCTTTAAATTTCTCTTAGTGGTTGACCTCCTATACTGGCGAGACATTAAGAAGACCGGTGTGGTGTTTGGAGCCAGCTTGTTCCTGCTTCTTTCTTTAACAGTGTTCAGTATCGTGAGTGTGATTGCTTATATTGGCTTGGCCCTCCTGTCAGTCACCATCAGTTTTAGAATATACAAAGGAGTTATTCAAGCAGTCCAGAAGTCAGATGAAGGCCATCCTTTTAGGTAAATATTTGTTCTTTTCCCTATTGGTAATTAATTATATTTGCTGTAGAATGGGAGCTAAATGGCCTTTGGATTTTTTTTTTAAATAATACTTGAAGTTGGAAAGTAAACTACTTACTTTGAACTCTGGACTACATCCATTATTACGTAATTGGATTTCTATTCAACTGGTGAGTTTTCAGACAGCAGGCTAGAGAAAGAGGTCTAATGTTTTAATATTTTAGTTATTTTTCTATTCGTTTTATAATTCAAAAACTGCCCAGAGTCTCTTTATGGGGAACACGGGTGCCATAAACAATGAATAATAATAATAATAAATATAAATAAAAGCTAAAATGTCCAATAAACGTCAGAAGTACAGTGATTTGTGTTGTCAATAGACAACTGGGATTGTGTAGTTCCAAGGACTGTACATACATGATTCCCATGAATTTTGCAGATTATTTATTGAATGAGTGCCGTCTTCCATATTTTTAAATGGGTCTGTTGCTTTGCAAACAAAGTCCAGATCTTTCTTGAAAAAACACCTTTGTGACACCCATGACCTGGATGACAGAATTGCCATAGACATCTTTTTTCTGACACCAGGATTGAAAAGTTGATGTTTTATGGATCTACTTATAAATAAAGGATAGGAAGAGATATCTTTAACAACTTTAACATTGTTCTTACAAAAATGAATAATAAAAGTGGTGGGGGGTTTTGCATGGAGTGGGGCATCATTGTTATTTGAAACTGCTGAAAATTGATTTTGGCTAACAAACTATCACAGCAGCAGAGAACTTTGAAGACTAAGTTAAGGGTTGGTTTATTAAAATTTGTTAGCTATATTAATATGGTTCTTATAAACGGATAACTTTTGTGTGTATAAACATGCTAAGTACATATGTGTGCATACTTTTTAAAAAGTTCTTTTTTAGCTTTAATACTGTATTTTTATTTTTTTGTTTTGATTAAGATTATTTCAATTGTTAAGTTTTCCATTAATGTGTAAAAATAAATTTGCTTCCCCTTTGTCAGCCATTGTTATGTCAGTTACTGGAAATAAACCCTAAGATTTTAAATACTGCAATTTAACCATTTAGAATAATTTATTAGGGGCATGTACTATATTTATTAGAAGCATATTCTAAAGGCTTGTCCATCTGAATAATTCTTTGATAATGTAATCTTTCCTTCATTTTCATTGTGCTCTGATTGAGAATTTGGAGAAATTAAAAACTCTACTTTTTAAGTGTATTGAAACTCACGTATTTCCTCTTCCAGTGCTTACTTGAATAGAGATGTCGCTGTCTCTGAGGAGCTTGTTCAAAAATACAGCCATGTTGTGCTTGGTCATCTCAACAACACAATTAAGGAACTTCGGCGCCTCTTCCTAGTGGATGATTTGGTGGATTCTCTAAAGGTAAAATATTTCATTTCTCATCTTAGCTTAAGAATTGTATAAAATGGAGAACTAGATTGGCTTGGAGACCTCTGACATTAGGCAATTTGTGAGTTGGGATAGCTTGCTGCCCACCAAAGCACCTTAAGTTGGCTTTGCTATTATAGTTAAATTGCAGAATTGCTTTGAGTTTTAAGCACATTCCATACGGTGTAGTTTCATTAATTTTTTTCTTTCAGTTTGCAGTATTGATGTGGGTGTTTACCTATGTTGGTGCCTTGTTCAATGGTTTGACATTGCTGATACTAGGTGAGTTCGCCTTTTTTAATTACAGAAAACAAAATCCAAACTATTGTTATAAATTGCATGATAGTTCTGATGGCTGATGAGCCTACTAAACTCTGGGAAGTTAATAGGGAGATCTCTAAAATAAAACATAGTTACAGATAATCCTTGTTTGGCAACTGCCTTGGAGAGCATTGCAGTTATGGCACTGTTGAAAAAGTAACTTTGCAACTTATGCCCATATTTACAAATGAGAGAGAAAGAGCTTTTCTCAAACATGCATTTGTCATTGTAGTTAGTACTGGTTGTTCTGTGCCAGACTCATTCCCCCCCTTATGCCGCCACTAATGAAGAGCAGAAAGATTGCGGAAACCAGCTTATCTGTTCCTGAGCTGCTTTTCTTCATAATATAGTATATCCCTAGAAAGTGCTAGACAAGTTACAGGCAATCTTTGCTTAATCACTATTCATTCAGTGACCAAAAGTATAGTAGCAATGAATAATGGGACACAGTAGCAATGAACAATGGGACACATGCCCAAAGTTAAGTTGTTACAAACACATTTTTGCTGCTGGAAAGGTCTGTTCTGAAGGCCAAGCAGGATTCTGGCATGGAGTGTTTGCAACCAGCCTGGCTTCAAATGTCCCATGTTACAAATGCTCCATGGCAAAATCCTGCTTGGATTTAGGGACTGAGCTTTCTACGGATGGAAGGGAAGGGAACTCTGGCACTGGGGGCTTGGATCATGAAGATAGGAACTTCTTTTTCCAGCCCAGTGCTGGAATTCACTTCAGCAAATTGAGGAGTGCTGTCTGCCTTCCTTCAGCAGGTAGCTCTTTTGTTCTGTCCGCTTAACATCCTATGTGGTGGTAGTGACTACAACGGGAAGAGTTGGGATTGTGGTCGTTGAGTGGAGTCCTCATCTGACATCTCAATTGGCCACAATCACAACTTACAGCTGAAATTCTGGGCTCAGTTGTGGTTGTAAATTAAGGACTACCTATAAGAAGCTCAGTTCTGTGACCTTAATGGGATAGGCTCCTTCTGCTGCCTGACAAAACCCTAATCATTTTCTGCCTCCTAAGGGCTTGGAGCCATGAAGCATAAGAGCACTAGGCAAAGAACTGGCACTAACACATCTCTTTCAATGCATGCTCACAATTAGGTATCTACTTAACTCTTTTGTAATCCCTTCCTCTCCAATAAATTTAAATATAAAGATTAATTCTCTTGCTAATTATTCAATCAGGGTATGCATTCCAAAGAGCTATAAGATTTTTTTCTCACGAGACAAATTCTGGAAATCTCTCCCACCATTTGGGCTCACCTGGCTGGTTGGAATTGAACCTGTCTAAAACTTAAAGCAAGGGAAAGCTGAAGTAAAATGTTAAGTACCCTTCACTTAACAACTAGGTTGCCAGTCCAATTGCAACCACTTCACTTAACGACTGAGTTGCCAGTCCAATTGCAATTGCTAAAGGAGGACCATGTGTAATAGTTAAAGATAATCTGAATCAGCAAAACAGCATTCATGGGCAATACCTGAAAACCATTTAAAAAAACAACAGCTGGAATTGTATAAGGTTGCTAGCGCCTGAGGTCTCAAGTGAAGATGCTAAAATTTTGTAAGATTTTGAAGTTGAAACTTGAAATCCCATAAAAGTACTTGTAACACTTTAGAGATTTAAGGAAAAATAACTGAAGCCTAATATTATTGGTGCTCTGTCATCATATAATGGTGTCCTGGACCTCTAAAAGTTGTTGCTCTCTGATTGTAAATAATAAGGAAAGGATACAATCAGCATGAAAAGGAAAATGCAGATCAACTTTTAGTGTGAATATAGTGACTATGTATATCTGTTTATTGTCTTCTGAAAGAATAAGTATACCCCATTGAAATGTTTGAGGGTTCTGGAATAGCCAAGTCAAACACATATCTAAATCCACCAAATGCTATGGGATGATTTGAAACAGGCTCTGCAGGAAAGGAACCCCTCAAATATTGCATAGGTGAAAAAAAATTCTGCATGGAGGAGTGGGAGAAAATTCCTCCTGGTTGGTGTTACATATATGCACGTGCACGCACGTGCACATACACACACACACACACACACACACACACACACACACACACAGAGCAAATGCACCAAAGCCAAATTCCTTGTGTGTCCAATCACACTTGGCCAATAAATAATTCTATTCTATATGTAGACAATTATTAGAGTTTGAGTTTGTTGTATTGGAGCCAAGGGTGCATCTCCTTTTTCCCAAAAGGAAATGGCATTCATGTTAATTTTTGTTGAATAAATTACTGAAAGTCCATTTTGAGTGGACTAAAATATTGATATGGGGTATACATATTTTTTCATACAACTGTCTATCTGTTGTTACAGCTATGATTAGTACTTCATCCACATACATTATCTGGTGCCCAGTTCGTGATAACTTTCAGGTGTTTTTCATATTTTTAAGTTTAAGTGTATTTCTGTTCTTCCAGCGCTGATATCACTTTTCAGTATTCCTGTTATTTATGAGAAGCACCAGGTGAGTATGCAGTTGTGGCATGCTTATTAATAATATGATAATAAGATATCTAGCAAATTAAGGATACAAAGAATACATTGTGTATGAAAAGATGAAGAGGATTCTAGAGGACAGTGGCCTCTACTATTCTAAAGGACAATGTGGCTGCACTACTGTTCTAGTTTTAGCAAGAGTTAAGTAAGATACGAAAGGCCTTTTTAAATAGGATTATCCTATCTGGGCTGCAGAAATCCAAGCAGCCACTATTTCAAACAAACAAACAAACAAACAAACCATATCCCATTGCTATTGTCTAGTGGTTATCTTGACTTTTGTGCTTCAGATGTGGCAGCCCTAGGATTGATATTAAAAATAAAGAGGCCATGTTCCTTTGATTTGAGAACAGCTTGTATCATTTGGAAGATTCATCTGGTTTGGATTTCTTATTTCAACATTAGGGATCCCTTCCTTTACATTATAGTTTATTATAGCTGAGCTCAGAGTTGGGTTCCTACTGGTCTAACAACCGGTTCGCTTGTGCGCACACTTTGCTTGCGGACGCTGATGAAATATCTATCAGTTTTTTCTTTGGAAAATCTCCTGTTTAATATTTTTCAAATGACAAAGGAGCACAGTTGTGGAGCAACCAAGAATTAATTAATATGTCAGAGTTCAAATCTGAATGATTGGGATTGAATAAACCAAGGCAGATGTGATAAACCTTCTAATGACCATAATGATGGTCCATAATTTTTGGGTGTTCAAGGTTTGCAGTACTGTGTGGGCTCAATATTTTTCCTTTGTGGGTAATGTATTGAGATTTCTAAGTTATAACCATCCTAAATCTATTCTAGGGCTTACACCTCACTCTTTGGTAGATGAAGTGCAGAGATCCGGTTTGGTGTAGTGGTTAAGGCATAATGCTGGAAACTGGGAGACTGTTCTGGTCCCACATTAAGCATAAACCCATCTGGGTGACTTTGGATCAGTTGCTCTTTCATAGCCCTAGGAAGCAGGAAAGTCCAGGGACAGTCCATATGGTTACCAGAAATCAAGATTGACTTAAGGGCACCCCAGATGTTGTATTGTTTCCACTTGTGTAACTTCTTGTGGTTTGCTTGATTTCATCTTAATGTGATGCTAATCGTATCATGGTTTTTCATGATGTAGAAACCAAGTAATTGAAATGATTTTTCAACTTGTATTTCAGACTCAAATTGACCATTATGTGGAACTTGTAAACAAGAACGTGAAAGATGGAATGGCAAAGTAAGTTTACTGGATTATTGTAGATACAGATAGTCCACAGGTTACAGTGGCAAATTGGAACCAGAATTTTCATTGCAACACAACGTGGTCATAAAAGCAACATCATATGACCACATGGCTTAGCAATGACAACCCATTTGCTAAGCAGGTAGAGGTGAGGGCCTCACACAAGGATCGTAGAAGGGTGCATTTGGAGGTGCGCCATGGATGCAGGTGGTGGAAAGTAGGTGTGGCCATGAACAGGTGCTACATAGTTGTGGATAGCAGGGATGACATTGGCAAGTGGGGGGGTTCTGTGGGTAGGTGCACACCGTGGAGGGGAGGCAGGTGGTGCTATGCAGTAGGAATTCCCTGAGATCTCTGTAGCAGGGCTTCTTTGGAGAAAAGGTGGGAATGACTTGGAACATTCCCTTCTGGTTCCCTCATTGACTTTGCTGTGGGACAGGAGGGAAGATTGCAAATGATGATCACATGATTGCAGGATACTACAACCAATAATTGCAAGCCAGTTGCCAAGTGCCCAAATAGCAATCAAGTGACTATGATGGCTGGAACTTTAGGAAATGGTTGCTCTATTGCTCGTTCAGCTCCATTGCAACTTTGAGCAAGTGGTTATTGAGCAAGTGGTTGGAATTCCAGGACCACCTGTAGTTTCCAAAGTAACTTCCAAACCAAGCTGTAGACATGACTGTAAAATAATAAGCATGTACATATATAGTCATAAGTGACCATGATCACTTGATAGGTCTGGATCCATTTTATTCTCAGTCACTAAGTTGGGAACAGGAGATGCAAACCGAGTACTTCTGTGACATGTAAAGCACTTCGAAGTTTTGGCAAACTTTTAAGACTGGTGGATAATTAATGTATTAGATTGTAAGCAATCTAGATTGGCTTTTCTTGTACAGTTGTTTGGAAAACAAGGTGCGACTTTTTTGAAACCTAGATTTCTTTCCCCTACAGGGTTCAAGCTAAAATTCCTGGACTGAAGCGTAAAACTGAATGAAATCAAGAAGCAACTTTTATTAAAACAAATCATCTTTTAAGTGGGGATGGGAGGCATATTCATTTGGATTATATGGGGAGGGTCAGGGAATAGCAAGCCTTGACATTGCAGTGCAATTTCACAGATCTTTATTTTTTAGGAACAGTGTTTCAGAGGGAGGAAATAACCTGTTCTTGACTGCTGTGTGTATGTCCATCCTAAGTATTGTAAGCTGCTACATATGGATTTAAATCTAATCCTGTTTGCTTCTCCCATATGCAGCACAGGTTAACCTAACCAGTTGGAGAGCTGTACATTTTATGCTTTGGCCAAGAATAGTCCTGTCGTGTGTCAAGAGGGGTTAGTGTATGGAAAACATTTCCTTTAGCACTGTCTCTGGTTTGTGTTGATTGATTGCAGATTTTCTAAAATGAAATGTTTAGAATATGCCATTAAAGCAAGCTTGAAAAGTCTTGCCTTGTTGGTATCAAGTTTAGCTGTACTGTGCTTTTAATTCTACTATTTTATCAATTGCCAAT
Organism: Boaedon fuliginosus; assembly: GCA_027560395.1. NCBI lineage: Eukaryota > Metazoa > Chordata > Lepidosauria > Squamata > Lamprophiidae > Boaedon > Boaedon fuliginosus. The sequence continues at coordinate 72,488 of JANHGC010002059.1, read as the reverse complement.
ATAAAATTAAATATATAGTGTGTCACAGCTGCTTAGGATGTCCAGCTCCTCCATAGTGATTGAAATACTAGATAAATGAACTGAGGTTTTTTTTGAGCTCCTTAATATATTAGCTTAAATTTTCAGAAAATAGTACCTATTAAATAAACAAAACCAACTCTGCACATTACAGTTTCTGCCATATCCTTTGCTGCACAAACTCTATAGTCTATTTTAAGTAAACAAGTTTACAGTTCTCAAACTCTGAATCTGTGGAATGAATTTCTGATGGTGTGATCCTCAGATCCTTGCAGGCAGAACAAGGAACCCTCAGCATGCTTGTTTTCCATTTTGCTTGGAATCCTCAGCATCTGTGCATGGGTCAGTGGATTGTACCCTGATGCTGCAAATGCCATTTGGACATTTCAAATACATGTGGGGTTTAAACTGTATTGAACTATGTCTGTGGGATGCATTGTGAAATGTAAAAAGAAAACAATTTTGAGTTATCAATAAAGTGTATGGACTCACATGATGTGTAAATATGATTGCACTTAATATCATCATGCTTCACAACTCAGCGTATGAACAGTTATCACTAAAAATGATTCCAATTTATACCCAACATTAGGAGTTTTGTTGATGTGGTTGACTTTTGCATATGCACATTACTGCTTGATTATCCAGTAAAGCCATAGTTATATTCTAGTTTAGTACCACCTTAATTCTCAATGGATTTTGCTACAAAATGTAGCAACCCAACCAAAATGAAGTAGCAAACTAAATGCAATTTTACATGATGCAATTGTATCAATTTGTGGAACATGTTTTAACTACTATATTAAATGTAGAATATCTAATATTACTATCATGCCAGTCTTTTTAATAACATTTCTAAGGAACATGTTTGCTTAAGACAATGTGATAAAAATGGTAGAATATTAAGGTACTTTAAAAGCTTTGCCCTGGAATAAGACAACCACTAATAATTTGCTCTTTTTCCACAAGAAGCATGCTGTTCCTTCTTTCCAGTATACTGGATGTTCCCAAAGAAAATCTGGCATCAGTTTTCAAATAATAAAACTTTTACTGAATTATTTCAAAAATAAATTCATGCAGTACTATTTCAATTTACATTATAATACAGCATCAAATTTAAGCATAAAGTTCTAAATGATATAAACAAAATTTCTTCCACACACAAATATATTATTCATCTTCAATTTTCTTGCACAATTTGACTATACAGCAGCTCATTCTGTTACAGATTCAAGATGCACTCCATATGAAAGGCCAGTATTACAACAGGCAAACAAGGTGACCGCCTGACATCACCAGATGGATACAGTTACATTGGCTAAAACGGGAAACTTTCCTTATGAAGAATAAAGGAATAAGACTGCATAGGACATATGTATGAAATAAAGGAGTATAAGGCATTAACATATTGCATTAATCAAATAACACACACACAGCAGTCCATTAAATTTACAGAAGCACTTTTGTGTTCTATACATCGAGATTATATCAGAAACATGTCTCCTTTCCCTTTTTTTCTTTCATCAGTTCTAAAAGGAATGTGATCCTTTTTAAATAACCTTTTAATATGTTCAACCTGATTCATCTAATCTTCAATGCAGACTAGGATATTTGCCTTCCCCCTCCACCTCACTACTGATTGTGAAATAAACTAATGCTACAAAGAACTGAATCTAGGATTGTTTCACTGCATGAGTTACAGAAAGTAAGAGTTGTGCTAGACAAGATCAAAAGCTTTCTTAGTCCAGCAATCTACTTCCCATGGCCTTTGGGAAGCCCACAAGCAGGATATAATCAAAATAGTACGTTCCTGCCTTTGACCATCAATAGTGGCATTCACGTGTGAGGCATGTTGTCTATGACATTGAAATTAAAAGTATAATCCTGATCATTGGCCACTGAAAAATTGCAGACTTCAGCAATTGCAATAAACTCAAGAAAAGGTCCCTTACCATAACAAATGTGCATGGTTGCCAATTTATCACTGGACTGTCAGTAAAACAAATGCCCTTGAACCACTTCATGAAGGGTTTTCCCCCCCCTCAAAAATAAAATGCCATCTTGGCTATTGCTTGGCTGGATAAAAGGTATTGAAAAATGTACCTCAAATGGGAAGGAAAGGAAGGGTATTCATTTTTCATTTCATTCTACCACTTCTCTGAAGTCCTAATTTCCAAACGTAGTGTCAAACTTGACTGACCATTTTTAATTTCTGCCTTGTATCTTTACTCTTTGCTGTTGATATTAAAAGAGAAGGCTGAAATTTAGTCAAAATAATTTTTAAAAAATGAACGTCGTGACATTTAGGGGGAAAAGTGACTTTATCAGCCCTCGTCAGTTTGTAGATTTAAGCACCATAAGCAGTAGGTAGGCAATGGCAGGAGACAATGTTATATCCTGCAATATCTGAAAAGTTTTCAAAAGGCACTTTGTAGAAAAATGGCAAAAAGAATTTCATCTAATTCACTTAATGGAAGAGGAAAAGAGCATTGCTAATTAGCTCATTTTTTTAGTAAAATCAGTCACGAACAAAAGCCTGCTTTTATCCTAACATATCCTGCCCCTAATACGCTTTAGGTATGATGGAACAAGTTTAAGAAATAAGGAAGCTTGTCTTCACTATTTTCACATTGAATCTTCCATTTTTTAATAGATGCTGAAGCCTTATCTCCACAACAAACTAAGTCAGGGGTCCCAAATTCATGGCCCTTGAAATAATTTGGTGTGTTCCATTACCTAAGACCTTGTGGCTGCTGAGATCAGGAACCTAGGTAAAGATATCTCTGCATGCAGGCACCAAAGCTATTCATTTCAAACCAACCTTAAGAGTTTTCTTGGCAACAGTTGAGTCTGGTTGGTTGGGCCATGCAATCTGTGCTCCAATACCTATTGCACTGGCAGCACCTACACCAAGAACACCTGCTCTAAGGCAGTATGGATCTCCAGGCAGAGCCCCAGACATGAGGCCTGGGGATGAAATGGAGAAGGTTGGAGAAGCAGGTCTGGCCTGGCTGCATTGCTGTGAGCGTTCCTATGCCAAGCAAGGCATCAGCCAACAAGTGGAGGAGAGCTTGGCTATGAAAGAAGAACAGGCAAGAGGACAAAAGTGAAAAGTCTGAAAGAAGCCTGCTCAATAAAAAAAAGCAGGATTTTGGCTGCTTTTAGTGGGATGGGAGGGGGGCATAATGGCTTAGCGGTTACAGACCGCTACAACCTGGCTTTGACAGCTGACAACCTGGCTTTAAGACAAGCCCGCACAATGGGATGAGCTCCCATTACTCACTCCAACTCCTGCCAACCTAGCTGTTTGAAAGCATGCAAATGAGTAGATAAATAGGACCTGCTTCAGCACAAAGGTTACTGCATTCTGTATTTTCAAGCTGGCCACATGATGAAACCGTCTCAGACAATGCAGGATCTCCTAAGAATCAAAGATGAGCACCGTCCCTTTGAGTCAGTCATAACTGGACAGGGTAAACCTTTAAATCTTAAGCTTATAGTGGGATGGGACTAGCCCTAACTGTTAATGTTCTTAATGGGATTTAGAAAAAACTACACATCACCAAGTAATAAAACCAGATATTGGTATTATAGTTAATCGAAAATGCTGCCGGCAAAATGGCTGTTTTGCAAGTAGCTTTGCTTTGTAATAAAGTTTGATTTAAGAGCACAATATATTACGTTACATGACATATGTGATACTTTTCATTTTGGACTTAATTCATGCACAGAAAGGTTTCAGTCTTGTGGCCATCAAGGCTAAGACTCACATGGCACTTGTGACAATTCGAGTTTGAGACCCTGGTCTTGGCATTGTATTCCTGAATATTTAATTTGGCAAGACAGATTTTTAGTATATATTAGAATAATTAATTTAAAGTCAATACCAAATTATGTAATATTTCATTTCCCCATGATTGCATATATTTGGGGAAGTATTACATAAATAAACAGTTCGTAATCCCAGCCATGCTGAGATCTTGAATGGTTTCCATGTATTTACTGTTTGGCACTCAAATGGCAGTGGTGGCAAGAATGTTCCTTGAGAGTTGTGACCTTTAAAGACATCGCCATACAAATACACTGAAGAAGAAAAAATAACACGTTATTACAAATACAAATAAACACAGATGTTGCTAAAATTGTACTGCTAGCTTGTTCTCCACCCATCCACCCCCAATTCCACCACATTTAAAACAAGAAATGCCAACTAACAAGAATTAATTTCCTACCACTAGACTGATAATCTTTACAAAGACCATAATATGATAGTGTCAAATATGTGTGCCTGCACCAAACAGAATTCCTTACAGTGAACTTTAAGCATCTATTGCAGCTTAATAAAAGGAGGTAAAGACAGCGAGAGAAACTAAAATACGTGGGGTACAGGGAGGTTTTCTATTGGAGTTAGATGGGATTAATTATTAACATTCTTGATGTGGAGATCTATAATAAACCAGATTAAATGCAATTTTATAGACTAAGAATCGGTAGAGAGGATCCTTATAATTTATTTGGGTTTACATGCCATGGTGGGTGCAATCTTCTGTTCTGTTTAGATCACTTGCCTCCCTGAACAGAGGAAAAACTAGCCATCCTCTGCCAAAACAAGGCTATGCACTCCCATGGATTCTTGTGTAACAGGGTCTTTGATACAAGTGAGCCTCAATTCTGTAATTTCGAGGGGCAGTGCAGATATTCTATTCACTTTGGATAGAAATTCCTCTCACTTATTTTTTGCCACTTTCACTGTTCTCTTTTCTCACAGAAGCTGTGAGGATGCATTTCAAAAGGTGAATAGCTTCAACTCTACTATAGCTAACCATGCCCCTATCCTAGCAGCCATTAAATTGTCAAACTAGTCACCTCAAAAGTAAAAAAGGATCTCAGTTGTACTCAGTGGCTCAAAACGATTAGTGAATCTGACTTTTTATTTGGTAATAAACCATGATGAAAATAATAATATATGGATGATAATGCCTTGCTAGCAATCCAGCAGAAGTAGTTGATAATCCATATTTTCTGCAACCCATTACCCAGAAAGATTTTACTATGGTGATTTTCTTTAACCTGTTTAGAGAAAAAGGATGCAGACTTTTCACAGCAAAGGATCAGAAAAATCTGCACATCTTTTTTTTAATCACTTCTAACCATATTTATATTTGGCTATATTTTGGTTCTGCGCTTTTTCCTTAAGGAAATCAATTGAGCCCAAAATTTCTGTTGTGTCATTTGTTAAGTGAGTTTTGTCTTATTTTATGAACTGTCTTGCCATAGTGGTTATGTGAATCACTGCAGTTGATAAGTTGGTAACACATAGTTAAGTGAATCTGACTTCCCCACTGACTTTGTCAGAAGGTCACAGAAGGTGATCACATAACCTTGGGACCCAGCAACAGTCATAAATATGAACCAGTTGCCAAGCGTCTGAATTTTGATCACATGATCGTGGGCATGCTGGAAAGGCTGTAA
>JANHGC010002059.1:33128-44005 GCA_027560395.1 Boaedon fuliginosus | reverse complement strand
AGCCAGCAGGGAAGGGCTCCCCTCCCAGAGGGCTTTGGGGCAGGAGGAAACGTGCTGGGGAAAGCGCAACAAAGACATGGGAACCAGGAATTGATCCTGGAAGCCGGGGCTGGCTGTGCTGACCGGTAGAGCCCATAAGACCGGATCATCCCCAGAGAAAGTGTGGAGGACGGAGTGACTGTCTAGGCAACCGGACATCCTTGCCCCGCTGGAGACGGAAGGAAGCAGCGTCTGCCTCCTCAACCCCTAGAAGGAAGGAGCTGCTTCCAAGGGGGCCACTCCACCTCCGGATCTGACCAAAACAACTTTCACCCCTCGGGTTGGGTGGGGTATGGTCCCAGTAGCCTTGGAGTGCTTGCTGATGACCCCTGGTGGAACCAGGGCGGGGGTGGGGCGGCCATCCTAATCATGTTGTAAGCTGCCTCGCGTTCCCCTTGATTAGGGAAGAGAGGCGGGGTATAAATATAATAAACATAAACAAATAATAAACATGAACATCCTGGTTCTCTGTGATGGCTCAGCAGCTTTTGATGCCTTTGTGCATGTTCTAGTGCTGATGGGTTTTAGAGTCAGGGACCTGGACCACCTCCTCCTCCTCTGTGATTAGAGCGTATACATGGGCAAGGGGAAGAGAGCCGAGGGCTCAGTCTCTCACCTGTCCTGCTCAACAGCTACATAAGGCTGCTGATCAAGATTATCTCTTGGTTGGAGGCCAGGTGTCATCAGGATGCTGTCCAATTATACCTCCTGAGCCAAGATATCTGGCTGCTGCCAAGCAGGGCTTGTCCCATGGCTTGGAGGCTGGGGGTGGGACTCAACTCTGAGATGATTAGCTGTGGGTGTTGGACCAACTTTTGTCCTGAACCGCCTCTACTTCCCCCTTTGGGGGCCTTCATGGACCTGCAGCTCCTCAAGAGCAGCTGTGGTCATCCATTCACTGAATGCACCATTGCTGGAGTGGTGAGCCTTCATACTGCCACTCATACATCAATCACCTTGCATTTAGACAGTTGTAATGCCTTGTCCTGAAGGGCACTTCAGCTGATACAGAATTTATTTATTTATTTATTTTTATTCGATTTATACCGATTTATACTAAAAGACAATATATTACAATTTAAAAATCAAACACAACTATCCATCCATTCATACATATTCAACAACCTTCAAGAGGGGTGGGCATGTCAATTCCAGGCCCTCCGACAAAGCCAGGTCTTCATGGCCTTGCAGAAGGCCAACAAGGTAGGGATGATCCTAATCTCTACTGGGAGCCGGTTCCAGAGGGTCGGCGCTCCCACAGAGAAGACTTTAGCATGCGGGCCCACCAGCCAACATTGTTTGGCTGACGGGACCCGTAGCAGGCCCTCTCTGTGGGATCTAACTGGGCACTGGGAGGCATAAGGCAGCAGGAAGCGTTCTCGAAGGTACCCTGCTTCTAAGCCATGTAGGGCTTTAAAAGTTATTACTAGCACCTTGAATTGAACCCGGAAGACCACTGGCAGCCAATGCAGCTCACAGGTGTTATATGGGTGTACCGAGGTGCATTCACAATCACTCACGCGGCTGCATTCTGAACTAATTGAAGTTTCCGAGTGCTCTTCAGGGGCAGCTCCATATTACAAGCTTACATATTTCTGCAATTTTTTTCTTAAAATAGCAAAGCAATTTTCTTTGGAAACTCCACAAAGGACATCTATTTAACAAAGAGTTCCCGGTTGTTTCCCTAGTAACTAAAATTCAGATGGATGCTTGCTACTGAATCTGACATTGGAGGAAGTATACTTCCTAACCATTGTAACTATATGATTAATCCTGTTTCAAATAATCCATCCTGATGGCCATCTTCCAATTTAACAGGAAACAAAAAGATATAGTAAAATTAATGTATGCTGATATTAAGTATAGTTTAATTTTTTTTAAAAGCTTACTTCATCCATGTATCATTATGCTTCAAATTAAACACAAACAAGCAGAAAAGCAGATTAATTCAAACTACCATCAGAGCTGAAGAGGATTGTTGTTTTGTGGGTGAGGGTATGTACTATGACTTCATAAATTCATCAAACATGTTTCAAGAGATGTTGGTAAAGATTTCACATTGGACTATTCTGTCACAAAGAAAAGACAAGAGCAAGAATGCCTGGGGAGGAAGGCATATTCACCAGATGGGTCTATAACAATTCACCACAGCCAATTCACAATTACAAACTTGTCATGGCCAACTTGACGTGGCCAAGTTGAATCGTGATGGGACAATTTACTATGGAACTACAGTTACACTATTATCAAAGAAATGATGGAATAGAATCATTAAAGGAAGGATGCAAAAGGAGGAACAGAATGAAATATGAAAGACAAAAATTAAAATATTTTTTATTTTAAAAAAATTAAATAATTTTTTAAATAATTAAATTATTATATAAATAATTAAATTGAATTGTTAAATTATCCTATGGTGAAAGGGCTGTGTCAAATTGGCCCACAGCAATTTGGCTGTCCAAGTTGGCCATGGTGAGTTGGCCATGGCAAGTTGGCCACAGTGTGTTGTCTGTGGCAAGTTGTCCCATTCCACACCAGGATTAGTCCTTGGTACCCATCAGACTCCCTGTTCTACTTGCTTTAAATAGACTTTTCTAATTAAAAACAATAAATTAATAGAATATTTGAAAGCTGCAGACCCAAACAATAATCTGTAATCTAATATTTATTTGCAGGAATGTTTTTTATTTATTTATTTATTTATTTATTTGATTTATATCCCGCCTCTCTTCCCCCAATGGGGAACTCGAGGCGGCGTACAGCATACAAATGTGCCCTATAAATAAAATACATATACATTCACTCAATCATTCATACAGCAAACTAGGGAGAATAATTTTAGGAATTATTGCATGTTTATTTCAGAAATGCATTTACAGGAATGATTGACTGCATGGGAACTAGCTTATATTTATTAAATCAATGTTCAGCAATTGATTATATCCAATATGGCAATCATTTTGTGACCAGGCAGATCTCTTATGGTAGTTATTCTGGAAATGTGCTTATCACGTGCTCCCAAAATTCCAAACCTATTCCCAGCCAAAAATGTCTAATTGTGCTTGACATAATTTTCAAACAATATCCCAAGTGTGGTCTGACCAGTGCAGCATTGAGTAAAACAATCACTTCCCTCAAATGTTCCAAACTGTTTTATATCCAGAAGAGAAAGGAGCTACGAAAATCCATACCTGAGCTTGAGAAGGCATCTCTCACATATGAGGATGTAGATTCAGGGTCTGCGGTCAGTGAATACAGTATACAGCCTGTGACTGGCATGAGGGCCTGACAATTTTATGAGTGCAAGATGTGAAGATCATCTCTCCTTATAATCTCCTAGGGGAGTGACTATCATAATAATTACTGTGGACTGTGATTATTTTTCTTGTATGCTAACATTTAAAATATTTTATGAAGATTTTAAAGAAAAGAAACATTTTTAATGGAGAAGGTGCTTTCTGAATTTATCTAGGAAATAAGTTATTACTTAGCATCTATTATCTAACATATGAATATGCCTTGCTTTTCCAGATGACAAAACAGAATGTTTGTGTGTAATTTAAATATGATTCTACTGTACACTCTTCAGATTCTCCATATTGACCGAGGTTACAAAATTGCAAATAAATTCATACTTTCCTGGCTTCCGTAAAAGCATAGGGGCTTTGAGAATCAACCTGATCAAGCAAACTGTTCAAAACTGTTTGTCTGTCTGTCTCTCAATTTGATTTGTTTGCCATCCATCTGTTTATCTCTTTGCAATCATCTAAAGCATCCATCAACAACCAACTGTCCTTCTTTAGAGATTTTGTCTTCCTTCCTGTTATGAGAAATATCCTCAGTGCTCTCAATATCTATGTACTGAATGGTGAAACCGAAAGGCTCTCCTATGTCTGATATTTATTTCATATGTCAAAGGGAGTGTATATTCAATGCACCCCTGTTCAGCATGAGGTAATTACTGAAATAATGAGACCTTCATGTAAAAATGAAGTTAAATAGACAAAAGACAGACATCCTTTGATCTGCAGCTTGATGCATCTTACTCTTTCTAACAATAGAATGGGGAAAGTTAATATAACATGGATTGTTATCGGGGTATGGCAGGAAAAGGCTATGCCCAAAGTTTGTAGCTACAGTAGATTAACATTCCTTTCTAGAAAGTATCAAGCGAACAGACCCATATTGCTGCACTGTCATTCAGGGTATCCACAGAGGAAAATAACTGGCCAAATATTTGGTTTGGAGTGGAATTCTTTCTCCAATGCAAATTCATTTCAAAAAGGGTAGACAATGTGAATATCTACAAAGTATATTAGTCTGGAAACATGGAAAAAAATAAGATCTCCCACGAAAGCATCTTCTGCATGTAGAAATTCATGTGCAAATGAAACAAGCCTGCACAGTTCAGTCCATCCTCAGCATTTGAGCTGTGAAGCAAAGATATAAAGCAGGAGCCACTTTGAGAAGATCAGCCAACAAATTAGGGGTTAGGATCAGAAACAGCAGAAAAAAGTGGGATAGTGCTCTTATCTTCAGGCAGCATAACAGGGTTATAATAATATAAGGCATTGTATAGTTTCTGATGATAATGTAATTACTGTGCATTTTACAAGTGAACCAAATACAAAGAATCTGGGCCGTTCCTGAAATGAAATAGGAAGACTTAGGAGCTGGCAATGTTATATACTAATGTAATTGCATGCTTCTCAAAATGCCTGGCTTCCTAGCACAATTGGTTAGAGGCAAAACCATGTTGCCATAGCACTAAGAGTAGAGTTACATATATTCTGAGAGGTACAGATTTACGGCACACTTTGCCAAAAAATAAAAATTCACTGCAGTCATGCTTTTAGGAAGAAGGAAGAAAAAAGACTTGTATTTTGCTTGTATGTTTAACATTTTGTTTAAAGGTCCTTATTATATTAACTGTGATAAAAATCACTAATCCATTCAGACATGCAGATCAAACAAACAGATGCTGCAAGCATAGCATATAATTCAAGTGTTAGTAAAAGACAAAATGCAGACACCTGCAATGTTCACATTTTAATAATATGAAACAGCTATAGACACCAGAAGCATTATCACCGTTCTAGCGTGCTTGGGTTCAAGGAACTGAAGTTTAGTGCAAAACACTGCTTCTCATCCAAGATCCAATTCATTCAAATTTGCCAAATATAAAATTACTGTATATGGCTTACAATTGTCCTGAATTCTCTGGGATAGTCCCACCACTGATCAAATTACCCCACAGTGTGGGAGCACTTTTCTTAGGACTCCCATACCACAAGATTGTTCCTGTGGCTCGTTTGATAAGTGCCCTGCTCCTAAATTACATGAAAAACAAGGGGCAGAGAACCAATAAGAACAAGAAAAAAAGGAAGGAGAAACAGAAAGTATATAGAGAATGGAGATACGGATCAAAGAAAGAGGGAGAGAAGAAAAACAACAAAGATGGGGAAAGGAGAGAAAGACAGCTGTTAATTATCTTAAATAAATGTACATTATTTAACAGCTTACAAGACTTTCAATCTGTGCTTAGATGTAGCCTGACAATACATGTGTCAAATGTGATAAGGGATGTAAGGAATTGTTATTGTAGGAGGACAGCCTTAACAGAAAAAAGTATGAAACATATTTGGATACAGTGACAAAGAAATCAGAAACCATCCAATTACACTTTGGCTTGTAAAATGTGGGAACCAGACTGGAGAAAGCTGGAGTACTAGTCACAGTGCTGTGTCTGAATGAGAAAATTTTGAACACAAATTTCTGCTGAGCCATTATTGAACTTTTGCCCCCGTTACAATCATCTTAAAATATATCACTTGCTTGATGTATCTTTTGAAAAAAACATTTTCATAATTCAGCTAGCGTTCAGACTGTTTGGTATACTTGATATCTCCTTCTTTACTTCAATATTTCCAATTGGACTTTACTTCTAGAGGAGGTAAAGGTGAAATACATTTATGCCATAAGCAACAGAGTATTGTGTGGAATTAATCTGTAATCTCAGTTTGGGCACACAACAACACATCATGAAAATATGTTTAAATCAGCCTGTTCAGCCTGTAATAAAGTTACAGAAATGTGTTGTTCCATGCTAAGTGTAAATGGTGCGTGTTTGTGCATACATCTCCTACAGCTTAGAGAGCACGAAACATTACATCAAAATTTAGAACTAAGCAATTCAAATACATTTTCAATAAAAACTCAATCCATAAAAATGTCTTTTTACTTGACACTGGGATGAATGACTATTTTGCATAAACAATCCTGGAGAATACAAAGGTCTATAAAGTATCCAGAATACAGAAAAGTACAATTTGATAATTCTGGAACTAAATACCCACAAATTAGCTGTTTACATTTGACTATAAAATGACTTTGTACCTTTGCAAGGGCCTGACTGCATTTAACACTTTTGCCATGGATGCTAATAAAATTTTGAACTCTGGACAAAGACTTTTGGTGTTTTTGAGCAAAAAAACAAACAACAGTGAAGAAATTTTCCAACAGCAGTCATATCAAATGAATACATTCAATTTAATTAAATATTTACCCATGATTTACTTTAATCATGGTTTCTTGAGCAAGCATGCATGAGTTAGTCTCTGTTTGCATATACCAGGCTTGCTTTCTTTACCTTGCCTTGTCTGCCTTGACCGACAATTATTGTGAAATGTTTATCAGGTAACAAAGAATCAAAACAAACTGAAGAATAAATTGCTGTACTTTAATGCATTGGTAGCACCAGGTCACCATTATTTTAGGCTGGAATGCAGATTTGGAGTTATGAGAGCATGAAATGAGCACTCTTGATAACTGTTTGCCACAGTGAGTATGGCCAATCACTAAACATTTATCAGAAGGAAAACACGTCTATTGTCTGATTGCCTTTAGCCATATTATGCAAATGCCATAAAAAGTAGGCAGCAGTAAACCAAACATTTAAAAACGTGAAATAAGAAAAGAGTATCACTAAATTTATTTAAAAATTCATCATAATTCTCTATAACTTTTGACACTTACAAAGCATCCTTGGTTCTACCATGTTTAGTAGACAAAAGCCAGTTGTTGTAATGGCTGTGTTGGTGGACAGAAATCAGACAACTGTGAGTTCTAGGTTTTCCTTAAAGTTAAAAGCTAATCCCTTTTTCAGCCCAACCCACTTAACAAGATTGTTGTTGTGGGGAAAATTGGGAGATGGGAATATGCTGCCTTGAGTTGACTAAAAATAAAGTGGGATAAAGATCTAGTCCATGTGTAAATGTCCATGTGTTGTTCATACTTCATACTTTTTTCTTTTGTTCTTTAAACCTTTCACCTATCTTTTGTTGAGGTTTTCTTCAACTCCACCTCACTGTGATTTTCTCTTCCTTTTCCTCCCAACCCATTTAATCATCCTTCATATGTTTCTTTTATAATTTGATCTCTATTCTCCCTCACAAACTACAAGCCAATACACTTATTTTGTACCAGTCACTCACTTTTGTATTCAAGCCACCTTCATTCCACTCTCATTTTTCGTTGTTTCACCATATCGCTTCTTGATGTACGTACCACACACACTTAGAACATAGAATCATAGGGCTATAAGAGACCTCAGAGATCCAATCCCCTGCTCAAGGAAGGAGACCTTATACCATTTTGATCAAATGGTTCTCCAGTCTGTTTTTGAAAACTTCCAGTAACGGAGCACCTACAACTCTGAGCAGCAAGCTATTCCACAGATTAATTGTTCTGTCAAATATTTCTTTCTAAGTTGGATCTCTCTTTAACAAGCTTCCACCCATTACTTCTTGCCCTGCCCTCTGGTGTTTTGGAGAATAAGTCAATCCCCTCTTCTTAAACTATCCTAGTGTTTTTATGTTTCTCCTAAGAGATGCAATTTTCACTAAATTTCCATTTAACAAAGTGGGTACTTTCCCATACATAACCATTTTCAGTTTTTTCAAGAAACACCCATTCTTTGTAACAGACCACACCCTCTCTTTCTGACAGTATTTGCAGATCTTAGATTTTCTTCATTCATTTCCCCATGTTTAAGAAACTATCTACCGAAGTACATAAATTCACATACTTGCTCTGTTTTTTCACCATTTATGCATGACTTGCAATTGTTCATTGCATTTTCATTGTCAAGCACAACTACCTTGATTTTTGATGCAATGATTTTCTGATCTGTACTCCTCATTGCATAATTCAATCTGACAGTTGCTGAAAACGAATCAGGATCTCAACCAATAAATGGCATTGTTTGCATAGCAAAGGACATGCATTTTAATAATTCCAAACATTGTATGTGTAACATTATCACAAATATTCCTTGTACATTTATCTATGAATATATTAAATAAGTAAGGGGACACATATAGATAGTCCTCATTTAGTGACCACATTTTGGACTGGCAACTTAGTTATTAAGTAAAGTGATTGCTAAATGAAACTGCTCTGTTTACGATCTTACTTCAGCTTTCATTTGCTTTAAATACCTATGAAGGTTGTAAATGCAAGGATTGGTTGTAAAGTTATTTTTCAATATTGTAACTGCGAGGTAAACAAGGTAGTTGTTAAACAAGGACTGCCTCTATATCTTTGTCCTAGCTCTTACTCAATGTTCAATCATCTGTGAAACAATTAGTCTCACAGTGGCTTCACTTCAATCATGTATTTATTTCATTCAGCAACAAGAAACTCCACATGCATGTAAAATGTTCCATAGTCCAACATATTTCCTTTATCATGTATATGCTCTAAAGCAAAAAATGAATATAAAATAAAATTTTTCCACACATTAATCACACATATAAATTCCCTGTGATTAACTGAAAAAAAATCTGATTTCTACTATGCCTGGCTAATGCATTGCTGTACTTCCCAAATTTTACTCATTATTGCCTTTTCTACCATTTTAATTAGAACAATACAAAATACATCCACAGGAACATTTAACCTAATAATTCAAGCTAAATTTGTGTGGTATCCTTCATTATTGCTTTGTTTTGTTTTGCGGGTGATCAGGCACATATGCAATCTTCAGATACAGTTGAAAGGACAGCCATTTCATGATCAAATTATATCTCTCTAATTCCATTGTCAACTCTTGCAGCCTTATTCCCTTTTTCCTAAATTCTCAGAGCATATAGACTTCCTTCTCACTGATTTTTTATAACATGTTAACATTTATAATATTCATTTCAAACATTGTTTGAAACAATCTTTGTTATCCTTGAAACATATTTTTAAGGATAACAAAGATCTGCTTTTTGAGGAGGAGTGATTGGTTTAAATTTAGAGACTTGTCTGTAGCCAAGTTTTTATGTCTGCTTTCTCTGTCTTACTAAAACAGGTGGAGGAGAAAGGACAAGCAAACAGGTTGCTACAGAACCAATGCTAGAATTATGAGGCCCTTGAATAATAATAATAATAATAATAATAATAATAATAATAATAATAATAATAATAATTTATTTGATTTATATCCCGCCTCTCTTCACCCAAAAGGGGAACTGTCTCCGGTCCCTTCCCCAAAGGCTCTCAAAGATGTTTTAAATTTTTTAATTCAGTCAACTGCTCAGAGAGATGCTGAAAGTTTTTCTTTCCCTCAGAAACAGAGTTACCTACGTTTGTGAAGTTGAGATGCGTCAGCTGTGGGAGCGAAACAGAGGTCAGATCAATGAAAGCCAGCTCTCACCGAGATTTCTGTATTCGAGAGCAAGCTGACATCGGGGGGGCATTTATGTACTTTACCTCTGAATAATTTAGGCACCAAGCAATGTCCATTTTGTTCCCCTGTGCTTTTAAAAGCACTTAGGATGTCTCCATTTGGCCTCCTTCCAGAACGTAGCTTTCTGATACGTATCGTTTGTTCTGCTTGAAGGTTGGTTTTCATTATTGTTGGAATTTGATCCTCTCTAAAATGGATGCACATGCCATCTTCAGAGCTTGCATACGAGAAAGAGTGATGTAGACCTTCTAGTGGGGCACTTAAGCGATATTCGTTTCTAGACATAATGGGTTTACCAGACTATGTGGTATCATTATAAGGATTATTTGATTTTTCACTGTACTGAAAACTCCCCTCTCCATTTTACTGAGTGAGCTCCAAACTTTTGCTCTCAAGACCCGTCTTGAAGGAGCCATCCAAATTTTTATTTTAATATCTTCTGCTGTCTCTGTTTTTTTTAAAAGGAGATAGCATAGCTGTGTATTATATGGGGAAGGCAAAACAAGGTGGGAGTTGTACAATTTAAATGCAGTTTGGAAGAGGGATATTTCAGCACAACATTCAAAGGTAGAGGAGCTTTCTGTTTTCCGTGTTAGCATCTCACAAAAGGAAACTCATAGCTTCCTCTGAATTATTTAAACCGGTATTTCTCAGTGTTGGCAATTTTAAGATGTGTGGACTTCAACTCCCAGAATTCCCCAGCCAGAATGCTCCAGTTCATGCCTGTTCCAGGATGCCATAAAGTCCAGACACTGAGAAAGGACTTTGACAAGATCCCCTGGTCTGTTTAGGCTGAAGATATGCATCTGGTTATCACTAATCTAGTTAAAGAAGGGATTTAATTCTGCCTGGAGGAAGAAGTGGAAGAAGGAAAACAGTTACACAGCCATAGCAAGATAGAAAACATGAGAAAAGAGGAACCGCCCCCCCCCTCCAGAGCAGCCCCTGTGTGACTTTGTTGTTCTTAAACAGGGCTGTTGTGAATTTGGACAGATTTTCTAGTACTAATATATCCTATTAGTGGATAACCCGGCTTTGCCTGGGTATTTATTTATCGCAATTTATTTATTTATTTATTCAATTTATACCCCGCCTCTCTTCACCT
>JANHGC010002057.1:159041-170117 GCA_027560395.1 Boaedon fuliginosus | reverse complement strand
AGTCCTCTTAGACCATTTTGAGACTGTGCCATTAGAACCATATTGTGAGCATTGAAAAGAATATTAATAAATTTATCATGGATCGTTGGCATATGAAAGCATACAGGACTCCTATAATATCATTGACAGAGAGGTTGAAGAGCCCCTGGGATGGACTACAACCCTGTCTAACATCTTTAATGGGTAAGCATACTCTGAGTTAGAGAACAATTTACACCCACATGCCCTTTCGAGAGCCTTAACCAGTCTGGGTTCCATGTTTAAGATGGCCAATTTCTTCTGCCGACTGTTTCTGTTTATGAAATCAGAAGCTGCACTGAGATCTATGAAGGTAGTGATCCATTCCTTGCCTTTCATTGCTTGTTTTCTTATGACGATGGTGTAAAATAAAACAACAGTTTCTTAACCTTTTGGCTAAGATCAAGTAGTAATGTATGCTGTGTTTGGCATGAGACACCGAACATTACCAAGGATCTAATTGACTGCTAAAAGATATATTCTTCACTTGCACTTGCACTCTTTGTTTCTCATTCCATAGCCATTGATCTTTTTTTTCCTCCCTTGAAATATGCTATGCTGAAAGCAATCAATGAAGCTTCATAACTCCAGTCTACAAACTAAATTGGAATAACAGGTTGTAGCAACTGTAGACTAGTTCTCCCGTTAATGGTTTTTCTAGGCTTCATTAAAAGAGAATGTATGGCAGCCAGGAATGAAATTTAATGTGTCTGGTGAAAGACATAAGAGCTTGCAGCTGAAGGTACTTCTCTAAAAGTATATGCCTATTTCTATAAACAAAGGGTATAATCCAGACAGTGTTAGGCACTTTTTAGTCTCATTAATTTGGATGGACTTTAAAACCATATCGTACCTAGGTATTATGTAGGATGATTGAGATGGGAACTCCCTGTGATTTCTTTTTTTTTTTACAAACATAGCATCCCAGGAGGTCCTCTCAACCAGAATGGCGAGACTTGAGAGAGGAGTTATCGCTTGTGTGCTTGTATACTTTTTTCAGTTAGCCAGGGGGAAGCTTCCCATGGAATCAGAGGGGGGGAAGTGAAGAGAGAAAGGATTAAGTGTGTCTTTTCCCCAAGCAATTATTCCAATTCAGCTGTTTGTAAAAGAAAATAAACTCTCCATTAATGTATTATTTTCTACATTGAAATAAGTGGAACAGGCGCTAAAACCAAAGTGGATTTTTTTCCTCGACTTTGGTGTCCTCTTCCCTTCTCTGCCTCTCTTGGACAGCTTCAGGTATCCAACCCAAGGCAGCTCTTTTGTTTCCTGGTACAGTCAATACAGCAACTCTCTCCAAGTCTCTTCATTTTCTCCTCAAATTAGAAAATAACCTTGCAATTGCTGGAGGTGTAGCTTGGATGCTCTTCAGGCCAATGGAGGTAAGCCTCCACTTACGACCCAAATTGAGCCCAAAATTTCTATTGCAGAGTTATTAAGTGAGTTTTGCCCCATTTTATGACCTCTCTTGCCACAGTTGTTAAGTGAATCATTGCAGTTGTTAAATGATCCAGCTTCTCCATGCTCCTTTGCTTGATGGAAGGTGGCAGAAGGTGATCACATGTCCTTGGGTGAAGAGAGGCGGGGTATAAATCTAATAAATTATTATTAATTAAATTATTATAACCATCATAAATCTACCATCAGTTGTCAAGCATCCAAATTTTTATCATGGGACCCTGTGGGATGCTGTAATGGTCCTAAGTGTGAAAACAGTCATAAGTCACTAAACAAATTGTTGTAAGTCAAGGACTTGCATGCACTTTGTAGGTCACAGCAATGTTTTCCCCCCATGTGCTCGCTCTGTTCAGGAGCTCCAGAAGTGAGAGTAGCCCAGGCCGAAAGAAGAGAGAGTGAAAGAAGGAAGAAAGTGCCTTCAGCTTAGTTTCTCTTGTTAAACTCCCTTGCCAAAATGCTCTTGGCTCATTCTGTGAGCTGTAGGACCGTTTCTTAAGGTAACCATTTAACAACATGGGCTGAATTACCCCTAATAGTACAGTATTAGATTATGTTTCTTATAATTTGCTTTGTATACATAAAGGATTCTTTTCACTGTTGAAGAAAAAGATAAAATATCTTCCTGGAATTAAACATGAAACATTGTTCCAGTGTTTTCTCTTCTAGATGTCAAAAGAAAGCATGTTCCCATGACCACATGTGTTTATCGGGCACTCCTGGGATTAACTAACTAATTTTTCAGCTGTCAACTTCTGACTTTAGTTAATATTTTTGAACAGTTAAAGAAAAACATACCTTTTAAAGAATGGGAATCCAGTCAAGCTTAGAATTTGAGGAAAGGCACCTAAATGTAAGACATGCAGATTTGACTATTTTAGTTCCTCTGGGTTACATAATAATATAGCAGCTGTTTTGTTTTGTTTTTTAAGTAGGAAAAGGAAACTTTATGAGGGAGGGAAGGATATTGAGCAATATTGAATTGGCTATTGCAAATTTCTCCATATCAAAATTTCATAGAATACTTTTAAAAATATCTTTGTCTATTTTTGTTTAAGAGCATCACTGGTGGAGATAACAGTTTATTATTGTTCATGACTCCATAATGTTCCATTATTGTAGCCATACTATAATGTACTACTTTAATGTAGTTTAAATGTATTTTGATGTATTCTAATGTAATTAATTTTAAGATATATTGATAAGGCCAAAAAGGCTGTCAATAAAGCACTACTACTACACTACTACTTACCACTCCAGTTGCTTTAAAAGTGAAATCCAGCAATCATGTCACGATGTGTTTATCCATATTTTCATTGCAGCTTCATGTGCGACAGGGGTTCTCATGCTGTACATCATGATTGTTATTGGATATGAGAAGAGGAGGTTCACATTCTCATTTAATTAATAGTGTCAGGTGCGAAGACCATGCATTAAGTTCCAGTTAAGATGATTTATTGCTCATACATATATACAAGAATCTAGTCAACTAATGGTTGACTAAATTCGCTGTAGATGAGTAATAAATTTGTTGTAGATGAGTGTCAACAGAATTCAAGGGGGGTTGGACAGTTTGTGGGAACTGTTCGGTCAGGATCAAACTCCTGCTGGAGTTCAAATGGAAAGGTTTGTAAAGGCTGTTATAGCTCTCTGCATTACTTGTAAATTGCATGCTGAGACTCACAGACTTTAGACTTTGATCTAATGGCTTTTATGATAATGTTTCTCCAATAATGAAAGAACATACTTTCCAATTTCAACATCAAATATATAAAGTAAGATGCTACATAAAAAGGAAACAGTTGACATTCATTAGTGAAAGTAACTCAGATAGGTGCATAGCATTAATTTAATGGTGAGGTATTGAAAATGCCAATGTTGAGAATAAAATTTATAACTTGTCTAGAAAAGAAAATGTAGAGTGTTTTCTTCATTGTATTGAGAACATGCTCCAATTATTAAATATTAAATAAATTATATCTAGAAAGTGCATCACAATTGGCCAAATCTCAAATCTAGACCATTTGGAGAGACTTGGTGACTTTTTAAGATAAAGTAGAATTGTCTACAGTATTGGGTGTCTGCAAAATGATTTCAGTGGTTACAGCAATGCATCTGAAAATAATAATAACATTTTGCTTCTACTTTTCCACTAATGGAATTCTATAAAATGGGGAGCATAACTTTTTATGTTGTTCTTCCCAGCTGTTAACTCCCTCTAAAATGATGGGGTTTTTTTATAAATAGTCTACAAAGAACATAAAAACCTATTTTGTTTTTATACCCTGCTTTTATCATGACTGTAAACAACTTTAGGATGTTTAAAATAGGAAGGGGGATATAAGGGACATAGATCAGTGGAGCTTGTCTTCTGACAAATGGCAATAGTTTAGCAATATACAGACCATTTGCCTTCTTCCGTGTTTTCCTTTTACTGACTTCCCAATCTCAGTAACAGAATTGGAAGAGACCTTGGAAGTCCCTATCCAGTCTTTTCTTAAAAACTTCCAGTGATAGGGTACCCACAACTTCTAAAAGCAATTTGTTCTACTGGTTAATTGTTCTCACTGTTAGGATTTTTCTCCTTAGTTCTAAATTGCTCCTCTCCTTGGTAAGACTATAATCCTGGGAATTTCTTGGTAAATCCCCATGCAAGTAATGATCAGATTCCACCTGCCTTTTTTTTTTTTTTTTGATTGAGCAAGGTAGACTAAATACAGCTAGCAAACAAACAAATGGGACCTGAATAACAAGATTACTTTCCAGTCAATGTTTCTTCAAGCTTTCCAAATCACTGGATTTTGTAGAACAGTAAGTCTACTTGCTTGTGTCTGTTTGATATTCTTCATTAATTCTATTTCAATAAAGCAAGGATATTTTTAAAAATTGAGGAGTAGTCAAAGAGGGGTACCTTTTGCTAACAAAAATAGTTTCTGATTCTGTATTCCAAGCAGTACTTTATTAAACTCCATGGGTTTTTACATCACCTCTCCTGATCCAAATTTAAGATTTCTTCTTCATCCCCTTCTTTCACATAGACACAATCATGCATCTAAAATTGTGTCCGCAGAGTTAACCCTGTCTTTTTACAAATTCAAACAGGTTTCAGAATAGCCCTTTATATTGTTCCTATTCACAGTTCATGCTCTTGTCAAACTCTTACCTTTTCCATTCTAATTCTTATTCAGTAAATAAATAAGTATGGGCGCATATGTTGCATTTCATTCATTGGATGAACCATCAGAGGATGCACTGACTTGCCAATTTTATCTGCCCCATGAAAATTGTATGGCATATTCTATGCTGTTCTCAAGATACAGGAAAAGTTCAGAGAACTGCAGAGGAGCAGAAAGTTGTTTTTTTCCCCAAGAATCCTAGTAATATCTCCAGGCAGTGATTCATTGAGCCTTCAGATAGTAATGAAACATCATTGGACTCTCTCTGGAATGTCTCTAGACATATTTTGCATAAACAATTATCCAACTCTATTAAATTAGCTTTTAAGCCCTTCATTTCCTTTTCGGTCTGGATTCACTTTCCCTAGTTAAAAGCTGAAGTCAATCCTGGGTTTGACCAGCCTCAAATATTTCCCAAGCAGAATCTTCCTAATCCTAAAGAAATTATTCTCACAAAGTCTATTGCCAACTCTTCCACCAATGGGGAAGCTCTAAGGCAGGAATGGGGAATGATGGTCCAGATGTCTGCCTTGGGAATTCTGGGAGCTGAAGTCCACAAGTCTTAAAGTTACCATGGTTGGATACCCCTAGTCTAAAGTCAATATCTCATATATGTTTTTAATCTAATCTCTCTGTCATTTTTTCTGCTCCCCCTCAAACTAGCATCCTTTCTTTCATTTTATTTTCCCTTCCTTTGATTAACTTTTAGAGCTAGGGCTAGTTAAACAATGTGTCAGCATGTTTGTAGAAAATCTTCCTATCTCTTCCCCAAATCTGTACTTCTGTTTATATACTAACCCATCTGACAAGATCCTGCCTCCTGCAAGTTGGTTGTTTAGTTAATATTTTAAACTTTCCCAGCTTTCCTGGAAAGCTTTGAGTTACACATTGGAAAATGTATGATTTGTTAAATCAATCACAATGAGCTGCATTCACCCAAACATATGCCATGTATACCATGAATAATATATATCATACAGTACATACCATACCATGAATAACAATCCCGATCCTCCAACATGCTAAGGTAAAATCAGATAAACTACTGTATAAAGGATTAAAACATTTTTGTTTTAATTTAATTCTTAAATATGTTCTCTGTTTTTTTCTCTCTAAATTTCAATACCATAAAGTTTATTGTGGGAGAACCCTACCCTAAAAGCCGGAAGCATTTGCTCTGTGTAAACCCCTGATTTCTTGTACACTTTTGAAGCATTAAACTGTTCAGCTAGAGCCTGAAAATGTAACCCTCTCTGGAAGATGTTATTGTCAATTAACTGTTATTAAGAATATTAAACTGCCTGGTTATAAAGTAGTCATTTGTGGTTAGTGGGATAACAATTAAAACCAGCAATGCTAATCCTAATGCAATGAGCCATTAATTGCAACATTTTGTTTACTGTCCATTAATCCTTTACAACTATTTCAATTCCTTCAGCTTAACTACATACTTAACCTGTAGAAAAAATCCTAAATTAGTCATTTTTAAAATAAAAAAAAACAGTTTAACAGGACATTAATGGTGCCAATGGCCAAGGTTGTTTAACCTCCTTGGAAATAAAGATGAGCTTTTGAAAGACTGTCAGATTGACTTTGGCGTGGTTTGATCCTTTTATTGTTAAAACTAGGATATATTGTTAATAACAGGAATTAATATTAAGGTGCAATTAGAATAGAATATTTGTTCCGAACATTATGGACAAAATTGGAAATTATCATTAATAGAAAAGTATCCTGGTTTGTGCATATATCTACTCCTTACGCTGTTTTTCTTTTTGGGAAAAGCAACATGCAAAGAAACAAAAAAGGAGTAAGAAATAATAACCCAATTAAATTTAAGGCATGAGATAAGAAAAGGGGAAATGGCCAAACATAAATGAGAAAAACACCATTTATTGAGGGTTGCACCTGACAACACAGGAAATGAGCCTAGGATCAGGCAGGATTATTTTGTAAATATGAGAAATGGACTACAAAAATCCATTATATTAAAATAGCAGGAAAAACAAACTCTTGACACTACTGCATGAACTTTCATCATAAAAGGTTAAGTATTTGTGCCTTTAAGTTCATTCTTTTGCCATTTCTGCACATGAACAGGCTTATACTTCACCACGTATCTGGGGTCAAAAAAGATGTGTTTATAAACACACTGTAGATCACCCTTCTCATTCATTCCGAGGTCGCCAAATGACTTTCCGTAATGAGCCAGTTTGTTCACATCCATAAAACAATGCTACCTAACAGAAATCTAAAAGGAGAAGAGGAAGAAATTGATTTTAAATTTATCAATTCATTAATTTCACTGATTATAATTAATCAACAAGAAAGACAAAAAATATCTGGATAATAGATATTAGAATGCCTGGAGATAGCAGAATAGAAGAGAAAGAACCAGAGAAAAACTACAAAATTGCAAAGACCTGCAAATTGGTACTATTGTACCAATAGTAATAGCTGCCATGAGTGCAAGTCCCAAACATCTGGGCAGCCTCATGAACATCAGCATCAGCATTAATAAAATCACCATCCTGTAACGATACCTTTAACGTCATCAAACAACACCTGCCTATCCCAGTTCCTTGAGATTAAAAAGTACCAAATCCAGTCTAAATTTGGCTGGCTGGGTGACCAATAATAAGATTAATATGCCACCCTACTCCCAATGATAATCCTAATCACATTCATTCCAAACACGGCATACATTTTTTGTTTATCAATATTATTAAGTATTTTTATTATAATAGTAATGGCTAATGCAAATTTAAAGAAAGGAAAGAAAATAGAAAGGAGTAAAAGGTGAAAGAAAGCCACTGAGTTATGGGAGAAGGATGAAAGCATCACCCCCATCCTGCCCCATATGTATTAGCAACAGACAAATCAAAGAAGCAAGTTAATGTGAAATTTGGTTTAGAACAGGGCTGTCAAACTTGTGGGCCAGATGCGTTATGTGCTGGTCACTCCCATGCCCAGTTTAGTGAAGGGGGGGTCATGATACGTCACATGACGCCACCCTGATGACGCGAGTTTGACACCCCATGGTTTAGAATGAATGTGAAGCCTTCCAGTTAGAACATCCTGCCCTCAGCACAACTCTTATTTGACTAACACCTCAATCCAATATTGCATCCTTGTTACTAGCCTCACCCATAAAGTAAATATCAGTAGGAGACACACTGATTCTGTAAAGACCTCATGAAACTAAAACTGCCGAATGAAGAATCACAGAGAAATCCATGCTTTTTGCACACAACTCAGTAGACTTGTAAGTAGAAAACAAGAGGACATTTTGCTATTTTACTGATTGGAAAGTGAAATTTCTGCCCTAACAAATTCATTTGCCTCTCCTTTGAACATTCTACTGTATACCATCACTTGAAAATATTCATTTAATGTATCAGTAACATAGGTTTTGTCCCAATTTAAATTTCATTCACACCAATGCTTAGCTCTTTTTCATTTTACTCATTTTACTTGGTTTGTATTTTTATTACCTGATCATATACTTTTGAGTGATAGAAATAATGGTATCAATTTTTATTGTCATTTGAGAAAAATTGGGGATAAAGTAGAACAGATAATTGCATAAAACAAACAATTATGCTCTGCACAATGTGAGCAAAGAAATGGGTGGGTGTGAAAAGTGATGTAGAGGAAATATAACATATACAAGCAGCCTTTTCTGTGATGGATTCAATAAATTTCAGTAAAGCCAGTGGAAATTAATATATTTGCACAGAGCTAAACATCTAATTTTCCACTGTGCATAATTTAGAAGGAAGACACAACCATCAAGTAGCATCAGTATCATAGTTGCTTTCAATGTTGGTTTCATAATTCTTCAAATATTGGCAACCTAGTTTAGTCATAGCTCTTTTGTTAAAAGGTACAAGGCTAGAGTCCAATAAGCTCCTATTAGACAAGTGTTTATAATGTTCCAGCTGATCTCCTTATCTCGCTGAAATACTCCTCTGTGCTCCCTTGAAACATTCAGCAATAAATTAATCATTTATGGGATGTGAAGTTATGCTGCCGAACACCCAGCTGATCAAAATAATGAGGTCACTGAGCTTCATCAAAGTAGTTACTGAAATTCTCAACATCGTTAAAAGACATTGAAATATTCTCAGATGTGAATAGTTAGGTAATAATGGAAGTAGTTGGGAGCATAGTTAAAGAGAATGCTTCTGTGAAGCAACAAAAGCATTTTTTCCATCTCTCAAATTATAGGTTTGTCTGCAATTAAAGTTTAATGTAGTCAACATCCTTCATAGCTAAACAAGGGGCAGGATCTAGCAAAAACTTCCATCATCAAATAGCAAATATGGTCACTTTGGTTGATTTTTTTTCTTCAGCTCTCTGATTTTCCACCCTGCTTTGAAAGTCCCCCAACAGAATGATCTGGGGTCATCCTGAGGATGGAGGGATGCCAAAATTGCCTTCTTCCATGTGCCTCTGAAAGACGTTCTAATGGATCTTCCAGCAGAGAAGCTTCAGATTAGATGCAACCTTCACTACAAGATGCTACCTTATGTACCTGCCCAATCAACTTCGATCAAATGAAATGGCCTTTGGGAGAAGGTCATATTCCAAGGATTTTCTCTATGTCAATCTTAGAGGAGGAATTTCCTTCCATGTTGAGATACAGTTGTTATTCAGGTTGTTAAGTATTTGATATCGGTGTAATATATATGTTTACTCAAACATGTGGTTGAATAGAAGCTGCTGTGTCTCTTGATTTGCTTCAGAATTGTCCTTTATTATAGTAGAGTAAAAGCTTATTATACAAATTTTGTAATCATTTTTAAGTATGCGCTGTTTGATGTTTTATTAAATTATGGCTTACTTTGCTAACAACCTGGTTTCTGCATTGAGGTTTGTATTTAAACTTTAAATAGATTAAAACTGTTACCACTCAATATTAATACATAATGGAGGCTCTGAATGAAGACAATAATCAGAACTTGAAAGAAAATGTTGGGTTTATTTTGTCTTTTCCCACTTCTATTGACTCCTGAACCAAAGCATATACCTTAAGATTGGCAGTGACATATCTGTTCTGAATATCTTCAGTGTGAAAAATGCTGTTGCAGCAGATTTCCTACATTTGCGCAAAAGACGCTGCATTAGCAGGTTTTCTGACTCTTTTTGAGTTTAATTTTCAACTGATTTTGGCTTCTGTTACCTCTTATTACATAAAGTCTATTAAATAGTTATTTTTCGTTACAGGACATAGAGCTGCAAATACATATATCAGATGAGCTATTTCAAAAGATTACTTACTCTTAAACTGTTACAATTTCTATAGTGCAGCTTTACTCAATATAATGATTAGAGCAGGGATCTCCAACCTTGGCAACTTTGAATTCTGGGAATTGAATTCCACAAGTCTTAAAGTTGTCAAGGTTGGAGGCCCCATGGATTAGAGGAATGGAGTTTAAAACATATGAAGAACGGTTGCAGGGATTGGGTTTATCTAATCAAAAGAAGGACTGGGGGTGACATGATAGCAGTGTTCCAGTATTTGAAGGACTGTCACAAAGAAGAGGGGGAATCAATTTATTTTCCAAAGCACCAGAAGGCAAGACAAGAAACAACTGATGGAAACTAATCAAAGAGAGAAGTAATCTAGAACTAAGGAGAAATTTCCTAACAGTGAGAACAATTAACCAATGGAATGGCTTGTCTTCAGAAGTTGTAGTGGGCGGTCCATCTCTGGAGGCTTTTAAGAAGAGACTGGACAGCCACTTGTCTGGAATGGTATAGGATTTCCTGTTTGAGCAGGGGGTGGACTAGAAGATCTCCAAGTTTCCCTCCAACTCTGTTGCTCTGTTCTCTTCTGTCTCTAAATATTTGAATGATATTGTTAGAATTCTGATATATCTGTAAGGTACCAAAAATGTGAAAATGTAATGCAGTGAATACCAGAAGAATTGTATCAGCATTTGAGAAAGCACTATATTTAAAATTTCAAAAAATGACAAACATACATACAATATACTGTATATGTGAAAGTGATATGCTAGCAAGCAGAATCTTCTTATGCTCTGATATAAGCTATATCAGGGGTTCCCAACTCCTGGTCTGTGGACTGGCACTCGTCCATTACACACCAGCAATGAGGCCATGCAAACAAGTAAAACCCCATCTCTGGGGTGCAGGCAGCATGCAAAACCACGCCCCCTCTAGTCCATGGAAAAACGTATCTCTACAGAACGGTCCCAAGTGCCCAAAAGTTAGAGTAGTGTAGTAGCCACTAAGCTACAGAATCTTCCCAAATCAAGTGTGGTCCGATAAAAGTGATAAAAGCGGCACGACGCTCATATTGTGCCGCTCTTATTGCATCTGCTGATAGCCGCCCAGCCGCCCTGTTTAGGGTGACCCGCTCCCTTTTGAGACCTGAGGAGGCGGAGGAGCCCTTGCAGGG
>JANHGC010002057.1:77937-90697 GCA_027560395.1 Boaedon fuliginosus | reverse complement strand
ATTATAATTAAAAATTTTATTACAGATTGAAGGGAACTCACCTAGTGCTATAAAACTTATTCATATAAAACAGGGCTGTCAAACTCGCAGCCCGTGGGAGGGATGCGTCACATGCTGCCCATGCCCATGTCCGGTTTAGCCGAGGGGGGAAAAGTCATGTGACGCAGCCATGATGATGTGAGTTTGACATCCCTGATGTAAAAGTTCCTAATAGCTGAAAAACAGTTAAGTAATTTCTGAATGTGATTAAGGAAATACAAAAACCTACTGTCCTTTTAAAGGCACTGACCATAATTTGAGTAAGGTGCCTATTCCCTCATTTTTCAAAGCATTAAATCTGTCAGAGACCACTATCTCTGAGGAACAGCTGCCCAGAACACTTGTGATTTCAAATCCTTTCTTTGTTCGTTTTTTTTTTAATATGTATATTTGGTACAGGATGCCAGAGAAATTCTATAGAATGTACAAATGTACTTCAAAGTCACCTAATCAGGATGATGGGTAACATATAAATTTAATAAATAATCTGCTTCATCTGAGGCCTTGTGATGCTGCTGCACAATCAATTTCTTAATCACCTTCTCCAAAAAGTGAAAATTGTATACTGGATGAAAATTATCCAGTATTGTGAGGTCCAGGAATGGCTTCTTGGATAGCAAGCAGATCAAATCCTCCTTAAAAGGTAAAGGATCAACCTTGTGACTCAAAGAATTCATCAGACCTAGAGTGTACTTAAATGCCAATCCTGGATTTAAAACCAGGAGAGGCATGGATCTAAAGAGAAAGACGAGCTAGCAGTCCTTAGGACCCTGTCCACTTCCTTAGGCCCAACAGGTTCAAACCATTCTCAGCTATCTAGGGCTAGTCTTCACCCAGGCAGTTCTTTCAGAACTACAAGACCATGGTCAACTATGAGTAAATGCAAGTTATTATTATGACTTTATTCCTAAATTTAATAAAACAAAACAACATAAGAAATAAATATAAAATAACTACTAATAAACTCTAATAAATAGAGTTTATATAAATATACTTCATTCTAAATTAGAATAACATTCTATTATTCCCATTCTCATTTGTGCTTTTTTCTCTCAGGTATTAAGTGCCAGTTCTATTTGCAATATCTCAAGGACCATATCCCGGTTTTATATAGAGAGTGTCTACAAGAAAATGTACTCTCTAAAGATTAACGGAATTATAATAATTCTCCAGCTTTACCTCGTACAGGGACTCAGTAAAGCTCGTGAAATGAGTTTGTTTGGACCATTCAAAAATAAGAAGCGAATAACAGGTTTTTCAAAGCAAGAACTTGATTTAATTAAATAATTAAATTGACCAAACAGAGTACTTTGTTTATTATTGTAAACATTTTTAGTTGTATTCTTCAATTGATAAATCCCACAGGAAGCTTTCACAAGAACATACTGGGCAGCTCCAACAGGCAATTCAAAGAATTAGTAATAATACACATTTATTTATTCAACTTTTACACACAGGATAGTTAGATCTGATTATCTCAAAATGAAAAAAACAGTAGGTGCCAGATACATTAATAGCTATGAATTTGTTTTTCTTCTTTTTTTCT
The DNA here is from genome assembly GCA_027560395.1 of Boaedon fuliginosus. NCBI lineage: Eukaryota > Metazoa > Chordata > Lepidosauria > Squamata > Lamprophiidae > Boaedon > Boaedon fuliginosus. Next base: position 89,112 of record JANHGC010002057.1, on the reverse strand, counting down.
GTCAGTCACATTTGCCTGACTGACATATTGCTTAATAGTTCCAAATTTAAAGACCCTGTATTTTTTCTGAAACTCTTTGAGGCAATAAAATCAAGCTAATTCATGATCAGAAAATAATGTGCAAACATTTTATGACAAAGTGAAAGTAAATGTAGATTTTTAATAATAATTATCTGAAAAACATGTTGAGATATGGAATAAATATAATCCCAGACTTCGTCCAAAGATATCTTTACTGACAAGAAGGCTTTTATAGAAGCAAAAGAGCAGCTATAAAATGATGGTTAACGTATGAGGACTTATTAGTACAAGATAAGGAAAAAAGGAAGATGAACAGAAAAATTAGTGACAGAAGGACATTCTTTTCAATAGTTTTCTTTTAATACGATGAAAGAAAAGTTTAATATGGACAAAAGCACAATCATAATCAAGAAGGAAACAGAATCTGAAATAGACTTATGCACAAATAATTTTCATAGAATACCTAAAATGTACAAATTGCTACTAAATTTTAGAACAGAGGATGAACAGATTAAAGACTGTATGGTAAAAGGGCTTTAGACTTTGGTTATAATATAAATATTGCTATGGAGGAGAAAATCTGAGAAATCTAATTTACATTGTAATAAGTTAAGACAAATTTTTATAAATTGTCTGAAATGTATAAAAGTTAGAAGCGTAAAGAGAAAGAGGGATTCTTTAACCATGCACGGTGGATTTGTGAAAAAAATAAAAGAATTTTGAGTGCAAATTTATATGATGATGCAAAGATATTTCAAATTAATATTACAATGAAAGCAGAATTATTTGTATGTGGCTTTATGAATGAACTAAAAAATAAATATAAAAAATCATTACTGTATATTGCAACTGTGGGAAGATTATTGTAAGCATAAAGATAGAATATTAACAAAATAACCCACAGTGGAGGATTGGATTATAAAACTGACATAGCTTGCAGAAATGGCAAAATTAGCGAGTTTGGTCAGAGGAAAAACAGTTATAAAGACCGGAAGCCTTATATGGACTTTTTGCTGAAACAAGAAAAGACAAAACTGATTATTTTTGGATTGGAGATTAGAAAAAGTTAAAGAAGAAGGAGAAAAAGTAAGATGGCAATCACTTAATAGAAAGAAGAGTTGAAGCCAAACGTCAACGTTTTCTTTCTTTTGTTTTCTTTTTTCTAATTCTTACTTTTTTCTTATTCTTCTTTTCATTCTTTTTCATTTCATTGTACCGTAAAATTCTAACAAAATATTTTTTTAAAAGAAAGAAAATAATGTGTGAATCTCTGAGCTCTTTACTAGGCGAGTTAACACAGAAAGCAAAACAAAGAGGAAAGTGCTACTGTTCGAGCACTTTGTTAGTGCCTAAAATGGAATAGAAAAGGAAGGACATGAATGTTCAAGCTCCTGAGGTGATTTCTGGCTGCAGCCAGAACTGAGCTATTAGATTTGCAGGCAGTAATTGGGGCTTTACAGCTTTAACAAGTTTGAATTCAGCTGTAACTTAAAACTACCCGCATCATTGGATGAAACACGCATCATCCAAGTGAGTTAAAAAATATAAAAGCAAAGTGACTCGAAGCCTGAAAACATAGCAGTCTCAGTCATCACATTATGTATCAAACTTGTTTTTTAAAATGATTTCTGCCCAAGATAATAGAAAAAAAATATTGTGCTTGCATCCCATGCATATTTTGGAACAAAATCAAATGGAAAGCAATTGATACTCAAATCAATCTTTAAAAGTTTCTACCTCAGCAGTAACGGGTTTCGTGGATTCCAAAAAGCAAACAAACATTAAACTAAAAAGGGAAAAAAACATAAAATTGAATATATTTCGCATTGAAGGCTTGTTTTAGAATCGTTGGGAGAACGTCCACATGAGAATTATTTTCTAAAATATAATGACCCTTTATTGTTGTGGCTTGACTGAAGCTTAAATTTCATTAATATTATAAATCTGACTTTTATCTATGTCCTAGAAAATTAAACATGGGGCAACATAGTCATTAAATGTCTGAATAATATATATTTTTCCTAGGGATTGAAAGCAATCAATCCATTCCAGTTGCTTAAACTGATCCTTGTTTGTGTGATATATAATGCACACGTTTAATATTTAAAGTGAACTTGTGTTACACTAACAGCACATAAGTTGCAAAAAATACACAGGCTTTGCATATGAATTCCATTTTAGCTCTAGTCTAAACTAATACTACATGTTTTATTTATTTATTTATCTATCCAATATGTTTCTGCCAATCTCACTGCTGGATAGCTAAAAATATACAAAAGCACGGGACAAATAAGCATCCAAACAACAATATTACCGTATCTGTCACAATCCGGTTTTGATTTTGGAGAGCAAAAAAAATAACTGAAATTGGTCTTTCTGCCAGCACATCTCAACATTGCAATTTTAGGATGGGGAGAGCTGCAAGCAGCACACAGGCTCCCAAATCACAGCTTTAGATAATTAAACCCAAAGAGAAAATTGCCTGTAAGGGGTGAAGTTGATAATGTATGAACCCCCAATTTCTAAGCTAGGCAGGACAATTATGTAAACACTGAGGTTGCTCCCAGGTTCAAGGATGGGAAGTGAACAGCCAAATTTCCATTGACTTAAAAAATTGTAAGAAAATGGCTTGTACTTAAATCCTGCAAGAGGTCTGATTTCTGTGTATATACTGTATGGATTCTTCCTGTCTGTATTAAGATTGCTTATCTAGTTACATTGCACGCATAACCTTCTGCAGTTGTCAAGTTTCTTTTGTAAACACAAATAACCACCTGATTCACACATTGTGTTAATCCATAGTTTGTTTAACCATGTTTTTTTTTAATAAGTCAGTGACCAGGCTCCCCCATCATGCTACATCAAAACCATATAAACCATTTGATTGGCTGGCACAAAGTATCAATCCAGCTGCAATGTGATTTTTGGTTTTCCTTACACATTTCCTTACATGCTTGAGTAGAATTGCAGGCTTTTCTTGTCAACAACAGATTAGAAATAGCTGCAGCTTTGAAGCAAAGATCTACCTTGCTCTTTGCTCCTATACAAGTCTTCTTTTCTGTGTGTGTTTTTTTCCTAAGCAGGCCCTAAAGCCAACAATGGCAGAGATAATAAACATTGTGGATTTGGCAGAATCTAGAATGCAAGATTTAGAATGTATTAATTACAAAACTGTATGATGAGCCAGCCAGAAGTCTGTTTTCTAATGGCAATGTTCCTGAGGAATGGGGTAAAGCTGGAATGAAGGAAAAACTTTTGATTCTTCTGAATTTCACCTTGTGCATGGTGTGACTTACAGGTAGTCCTCGAAGTACGAACATAATTAAGACCAAAATTTCTGTTGCTAAGTTGTTAAATGAATTTTCTCCATTTTACTATCTTTCTTGCCATAGTTGTTAACTGAATCACTGCAGCTGAGTTGCTTGTCAGAAGGTAGGAAAAGGTAATCACATGACCTCAGGGCACTACAACCATCATAAATGAATCAATGGCCAAGTATCTGAATTTTGATCCTGTGACCATGGGAATGCTACAACGATCATAAGTTTTTTCATTGTTGTTATAACTTTGAATGTTCACTAAAAAAACTGTTACAAATTAAGGGCTATCTGGATTTAAAAACGTGAGACAAAGCAGTCTATGGGACATTACCTAAGAATAGAACATGTCTGTGAGATCGAAAGCAGACAACAGAGCGAGTAAGAAGAACTCTCATCAAATGGGATTGATAATATCAATTTATTATCCTGTATCAATGTAAATCTGATTTCATGAAAGGCTCACAAGGCAAATGTGAGTGGATAAAATAATATTGTCAAAAAGATATTACATTAAGTGTATTCTAGTTTAGATGATGCTCGCAGCCATTAAGGCTCATTTTTTGTTATATCTTTTTCTTAAACCTAAACATCATCCCAAGTGCTACATAAGTGAGATATTTTCTGTAATTTTATCAAATGTGCATTTTAAGCAGCATTTTAAAGTTCAATTGATTCCAAAAGACTTTGGCTTTTGCAGTTCAAAATAGACTGTTTTATTTTATTTTATTTTTAAACGGATCCTGATATCTAACCTTCAAGCCAAAATACATTTACTCAGAAATAAGTCTTGCTTTGTTCACTTGAGTTTATTCCTGAGTAAAATGTGTTTCTTTTCTTAAGATTCTTTTGTCTTAGGCTGATCAGTGAAATCACTCAATGGGGCAGAATAAAATGTTTCCTTGTATGGGCAAACTAGAAAGGACTAGAAACCTTACAGTCATATTTTGATTATTTTTTTTACACATATAAAACTAAAACATTTTTGAACTGGGGGATGCACCCCTACTTGTTAAACACCAAGAACAAGACTCTTTGTACTCCTTCTTTTCATCTGGAGTGATCATATTAATACTGGAGTAAGTATTTGCATTTTTCAGAAGTTACAATTTATATTGAAAGACAATCTACCCAAGGAACTCCACAATTATGGCTGGAAAATGCTGCCCATTCACTCCTCATATATAATTTTCTGATGCTCAGAGCCCTCAAAACCATATTTTGGTCACATAGTGCATAAAAAGGGAAGCAATGGCATTTTTCAGAAGAAACACATGTTTTTATGGGATAACTCATTTTTAAAAGCATTTAAGCCTTTGGCAAGGTTTGCAAATCCTTGAATATCATTTTAAATCAATTACAAAGAAATGTTCATTCCTTCTACTCACTACATCATAGGCCTCAGCCACCACCACCACCCAAAAAATTAAGTATGTTTTCGCAGATATTGAAAGTATGTCATTTCCTGATGCTCATCGCAGTGATGTAACTTGAAAGGGACCTTGGGGGGCTTATAGTCCAACACTCTGCTCAAGCAAGAGACCCTGTACCATTCTGGACAAGTGGCTGTCCAATCTCTTCTTAAAGCCCTCCAGTGATAGAGCATTCATAATTTATGGAGACAAGCAGTTCCATTGATTAATTTTTCTCATTGTCAGGAAATGTCTCCTTAGTTCTAGATTGAATCTCTATTTGATAAGTTTCCATCTCTTACTTCTTGCCCTTAGGTGCTTTAGAGAATAGATTAACCCCCTCTTCTCTGTGACAGCCCCTTAAATATTGGAAGACTCTTATCATGTCAGCCCCTAGTCCTTCTCTTTTCTAGACTCGACATACCCAATTCCTGCAATCGTTCATCGTATGTTTTATTTCCAGTCCCCTAATCCTCTTTATTGCTCTTGTCTGCACTTTTTTAAAGTCTCAACATCTTTTTTGTAGAGGCACAGTGGCTTAATGACACTCGAGATGGTTTCTGTTCCAGTGGTTCAAGTCCTAGCATTTCGTGTCCGAGTGAGCTCCCATCACTTGCCTCAGCTTCTGTCCATCTAACAGTTCGAAAGCATGTTCTAGGCAAGTAAATAAAATACGTACCACTTTGGTGGGGAGAACAAGCTGGTGCTCCCTGCAGAAAGTCAGATTCCTGCCCTCTGAACCTTCTCAATTGTGGCACCTGTTTGTGAGGTGGCTCCAGGGAGGGCGGGGGCCTTGGATGATGCTTCTGGAAGAGATGCTTGCCTTTCTTTCTGGTGCGAAGCCAGCTTGCCCTCTTCTGGTGCACCATGGTAAGCATGCAAGCATTTCCTACAACAGAGCTGGTACATGGGCAGCCAAACCACTATTCTGCAATTGCATTGTAGTCTCCCATAACTATGTAATAATGCCATGCGCTAATAATAATAACAATAATCTTTTTTGTATCCTGGTGGCCAGAACTCAACACAGTATTCCTAATGTGATCTTACCAGTGCCCTATAATTTCATTTGAACAGAGATAAAATATTTTCCCCCTTCGGGTGAAGAGAGGCGGGGTATAAATTTAATAAATTATTATTATTATTATTACATCATGACCAGAATTTGTGAGTAGCAGTTCAATGTATGTTAATTTAAAAATAGTTAATAAGAAAAATATCAGAATAGAGGTATTCCTGGCCTACTGGTTGCTTTATTTAATGACCATTTGAATTTACATTAGTTGAGAAAAAGTTATTAGAGTGGAGTAGAGTGGAGTGGAGTGGAGTAGAGTAGAGTAGAGTAGAGTAGAGTAGAGTAGAGTAGAGTAGAGTAGAGTAGAGTAGAGTAGAGCAGAACGAAATGAAACAAAACAGAACAGAACAGAACAGAACAGAACAGAATTCTTTATTAGCCAATTGTGATTGGACATGCAAGAATTTCTCTTCGGTGCATAAGCTCTCAGTGTACATAAAATGAATTCATCAAGAATCATAAGATACAATACTTAGTGATCGTCATAGGATACTAAATAAGCAGTCAAAATCATACTAGGAAACTAAATAAAACAATATAAATCGTAAAGATACAAGCAATAAGGTTATATAGTCGTAAGTAGAAGGAGACAGGTAATAGGAAGGATGATAATGATGATGATGATGATGATGATGATGATGATGATGATGATACAGCCTTAGTAAATAGTTTGACATTGTTGTGGGAATTAGTTGTTTAGCTGAGTGATGGCATGCAGGAAAAAACTGTCCTTGTGTCTAGTTGTTCTAGTGTGCAATGCTCTAGAATGTCATTTTGAGGGAAGAAGTTGAAACAATTTATATCCAGGATGTGAGGGGTCTGTAGATATTTTCACAGCCCTCTTTTTGACTCATGCAGTATAAATACAGGTCCTCAACGGAAGACAGGTTGGTAGCAATTGTTTTTTCTGCAATTCTAATTATCCATTGAAGTCTGTGTCTGTCTTGTTTGGTTGTAGAGCCAAACCAGACAGTTATGGAGGTGCAGATGGCAGACTCAATAATTCTTCTATAGAACTGTATCAGCAGCTCCTTGGGAAGTTTGAGCTTTCTGAGTTGGCACAGAAAGAACATTCTTTGTTGTGCTTTTTTGATGACATTTTTGATGTTAGGTGTCCATTTTAAGTCTGAGAGTCTTAGAACTTGGAAACTTAAAGGTTTCTACTGTTGATACAGTGTTGTCTACTATTGTAAGAGGTGGTAATATAGGAGAGTTTCTCTTAAAATCTACCACTATTTCTGCAGTTTTGAGTGTGCTTAGTTCAAGATTGTTCTGATCGCTTATTATTTATTTAAATAAATAAATAAATAAAAACCACATCTTGAATATATACCAGTGGTCTCCAAATCTGACAACTTTAAGATTTCAACTCCCAATATTTTCCAGCCAGCCATCAGTAAGCGAGGACAAAGCAATCAGTAGGTGAACACTGCCTGTATTCTGATATGCTGACTGGGGAATTCTGGGAGTTGGAAGTCCAAAGCTCTTAAACTTGGAGATCCCTGGTCTATACCATACAGGGACTGCACATTTTTTAAAAGAAAACTTATTTAATTTTACCTTCTTTTTTTTTCTTTTCAAAATTTGCTGGTCATTTTCCAAATAAACAGTATTTTTTTCTTTCATTAAAAGAAAAGTATCTTTCCTTGTTTATCTTCCACCCGCTACCCTAACACCCCCACCCCCAAAATGTGTTTCTGTCTTTAGGGGAAAATATTTGATAGCCAGAACTCCATTTTCCCTTTGGAGAGGCCAAACATTACTGTTGGGCATGAGCAGTGATTGAAGGGAAGGTCTATCAGGCACAGGAAATCAGGATCAGGATAGAATTCAAAAGTGCTATGAGTTTATTTCATTTTCCTATTCATAAGAATCTATTTACTAACAGTCAAGGCAAATTTGCACCAGGTAACATTTAACTGATTTCAAAAGGGGCTGTACTTGGGTCTCTTATGGGGGGATGTAATGACTCCAAACTTATGATACATTTTGACCAAAACCTCAGGTTCAGCCTGGTCATCTCCTACAGGGTTTGAGGCTGTCATTTTGCAAGTGCTCTACAATCAGCAATTATAGTTGGAGTGACCTCCAAGGCACAGAAAAATGGACTAGGTCCTGCAACCCACCTATAATTTAAACTACAACAATTTATGTTGCTTTTCTCTGATAAAATGGGATATCCTTCTAAGCTGCTATATTTTGCTTGCCCAATTTAACTCCTCTCTCTCTCTCTCTCTCTCTCTCTCTCTCTCTCTCTTTCTCTCTCTCTCTCTCTCTCTCACACACACACACACACACACATTCTACATCTGAACTGAAAAGTAAGCTAATTAATTTAGAGGGATTTACTCCTACAAATTTTATGTTTTCAAAGTTGGAAAGTTGGAAGATGGTACAAATGAAAAAGGAATTTAGTGAAGAACTTTTGGCTACTTGAATCAAGTACAACAACCAAAAAAGGGATGGAATCAAGCTTGGGTTTTCTGTATTTGTTTGTTTTTAACAGAATCTTGGGATCCACCAAATAGAAGCTAGTATAAAATTGTCTGGGAAAATTAAATTACACCAATCTAATTAATTTAAAACATGGGGAAAGAGAGTTGGCCTTTCCAAAATGTGCGTGAGATTAGGATAAAAAAATATTTTTACCTCAATTGAACCAAAAACCAATTAGATTTAAGCCATTTTTCATTTTCAGAAAATACATATTGGATTACAAGATTATAAATCAGACTTCTCTTGACTTTTGAGTAAGCAATTACGGAAACAGGTTGGAAACGAATGGTATAAAGAAATTTCTCTTACAAATATCTCCTATAAAATAAATTAGATATTTACAGTTGCATTTAAAAAAAAATACAGTGGTTTAGGTACCTCTTTATCCCAATTTTGTCAAGGTTTATTTAGCTAACTTAAATCAAATATTTGAAAAACCTTCCAATTGAAAAAATAAGGAGATTCCAAGATCTGTCTATCTGTCTGTCTGTCTGTCTCTCTCTCTCTCTCTCTCTCTCTCCCCCTCCCTGCCTCCCTCTCTCTTTCTCTCCCTCCCTCCCTCTCAGTGTAAATTTCAGTGTGGGTTGCACAAACTGTAGAATAAATGGATCTGTTCCTTGAATGTTGCTGACAATTATTTTTAATGACTATGTATGGTATTGCTTGTTTTGAGATGCTGTTGATTTTAATTCAAACCTAAGGCACATAGGCTAAAGTTTCATAAACAGCCTTAATGTGATAGAGTCTCTTATAGTTCAATAAAATAATGATCTACTTTTTCTTAATATTTTAAAATACCAAAGTAAAACAACCATATATACATTTGAATTATTTCTGCTGGCTTTTGTTAAGTGACCTTATGCAAAACTTAGAAATTATATGATTTTGAATAAAACAAACCCAAGTGCATTATAAATATTATTTGCACAAGTGTCTAAATTTTCTCCTTAATTTTTTTCAAGTATTCAGATAGCAAATTTTGATTCATTATTATTTCCTTTTGTATAATCAATGTGATTGTTTTCACTGTTGTAAGTTCTTTTCCAAGTTTGTAAACTATTTTAGCATGTTAAGCTCTGCTGTGTACCCCATCAAAATTCAACAGTTGTTACACCTAAGAATGACAACAACAAATTAGGGTAGTTTTGTTTCTCATTTTCTCACCCGATTTTGTAATTGTTATGAGATTAATGATAAAAAAGATGCTCTCTAACATTATTTTGTCAAAATATTTTTGTAATATATAAATAAAAATTGCTATGATTTCACAGCATAGTATAGGTGACTATCATGCTACTGTTTCTTCTTTCTCTCTTTTAAGATGCATATATTCAAATACCAGGAACTACTGGATTATCATTTAGAATACATTATTAAAAATTATACAATGCAAATAACAAGCAAAGAATATAAAATACAATCATTCAATTAAACCTATTTATATGCAAAACTAAGGATATTTTGAAAATGGTCAGTTTGAGTAATATGAATATGGTCAGTTTGTCTTTGCAAAATTTGGACACCATTCTAGAAACCTCCTAAAGTTGGTCATTTAGAAAGTAATGTTTTTTATCATGCACAAGATAAATTGATGATAAAAATATTGAGGCATGGTAAAAAAGACTGTCAGAAGTCAATGTTTCAGCCAACAAAAATATAAACAGTCTTAGCCAGAGACCTATGCAATCATCATTCCAGTAGACCTAGGCAATCATCATGTCATGATATTGCCCTGTAGGAACTAAACCATGGGAAGCTATAGAGATTGCAGGCTGTTGGCACGATGATTGCATAGGTCTCTGGCTACGACTGTTTATATTTTTGTTGGCTGAAACATTATCATGGTTATCTAGCCCATTGTTCTTTTTTTCACTATGTTTAGTAGTGACATTAGTAACTAATGTTACTAATATAGTAAGAAAAAGTCCTGCTCTGAGAAATCAATTGAAAATTTATGTATCCCCTGAGAAATGCTGAGAAGACATCCACCCAATTCAGCTGCCAAAAAGCTTGATGGAGAATTTTAAAAGACTATTGGTTTGAAATTTAATGTGTTGACAGATTTTATCAAAGACTTGCCTTTTAGCAACTCTTTGTGAAGAGTGTATTCCAACCAGCTCCTGAATTAACACTTCAATAATTCATTTCACCATTTCCATGGGGCGTTGGAAGAATGTGATGCAATCATAAAGTTGGCACAGAAAATGATTGATCTTTTGGAAGCAAAGATAAATACAATAGAAATGTAGGAACTAAATATGAGACTGATGGGGCAAGGAGGATTGCAAGAGTAGGATTGTGAAGAAATGGGGCAGCCGAAACAAAGACTAACAGTCAATCTGACGAAATCCTACAGGCGAGCCAAGGAACAAAAATTGCAACAACAAAAAATACTTAAAGGTGCAGCCGAAATGAGGCTTAACTTTGGAATTGACAGAGCCTCGTCAATGAGCTAAGCAAAGAAAGCCAACACAAAGGAAATACTCAAATAAGCAGCCACGCCCACAAAAACCAATGGGAGAACAAAAAAGGTTATAATATGTGAAAGTATGGCCAGTGGAATTACTTGCCGAGGAGAAACTGACGGGAGAAAATATGGAGACTAAGCAACAGGAAGAAGGTCGAAGGAGGTAAAAGGATTACGGGAAGAAGAAGAGAAGACAACGAAGGATGACACCTACCAAAAGAAGACAATGTGACAATGGTTAAGCATTACCTATTTTGAATGTATAATTAACTACTGTAGCTGCTTACCTGGCCCTGCTCTGGTTTTGTTAATTGGAGTGCCATCTTCCTTCCTTCCTTCCTTCCTTCCTTCCTTCCTTCCTTCCTTCCTTCCTTCCTTCCTTCCTTC
>JANHGC010002057.1:33200-56119 GCA_027560395.1 Boaedon fuliginosus | reverse complement strand
AAAGAAATATGTGCTATTATTAAAATATTTGTCCCTTCTCCAACTGAACCTGAATTCAAATAGTAATACTATAATCAACACCTAATCTAAAATACAGGTTTTTCTTAAGATTATAGCCTGCTGCTAAATGTTAAATATATAAGCGTCTTTTTAAGTGATTCAAATCATTTATATTAATATCTTGCAAAACTATTACTGTTCCTTTTGTCTGGCAAACATTAATTTCAATAGTCATCAAGCAACAGAGGTCTATTAGTTCTCTTTGACAATTCTGTAAGCCCTCCTTAAGCTTTGGGGACAGGACAGGATCTTTCTTCAGTTGCTTCATTTCAGGCACAGAAAAGCCAATTAAGCTTGTAAGAATCTCATCAGCAAATTCAACTTCTAGATAAGCTGTGCCATCAGATATTTTTGCTGTTACACTCCAGAAGCCATTACTGCTTGTGAGATTTCCTGTAAGAGTTACTATAAATGCTTTGATTTTCACAGTAGTATTCTCTTTGCGCTTGCTACTTAATAGAACAGATAGATATGTAAAAGGGGCGGTATCCAAATTGACTTTGTGACATTTATTCTTTACTTTTATCATCTCTACCTGCTCAGAACACAATCTGAATTCTGCATTAACTATTACTCCATCATTAGAGATTTTCTTACTGCCATCTAAATTTGGGGTGTATTGTCTTTTATGATTTGTAGTAAAATCTGCCATGCTTTCTTCAAATGTATTATACATTGCTCTATTAGATTTTTTTTCTTGACAAGCTTGATTATTTATACTAGTATTAGTGTTTAGAACATGTATCTGGTCTTGCTGGATCTCTTCTACTAAAAGTAAATCATCATCCACTGAAAATCCATCAAAATCGCCTTCCATATTTTGTTGAACTGAAAGAGTTTGTTGTTCTTCACTTCTTGAAATCAACTCTGCAGATCTTTGTTGTGTGCAGTTTCCATAGCTCTGAGGAAGAAAAGGCACAGTAGAATTTAAACTGGTACTTCTTGTACAGTATCCACTTTCAGGAAGAACTTCATTTATCCTTATTTCATCATTTTCCTCAAGACTTGCCAAAAGCTCTTCATCAGAAAGCCCTAATTCATCATCAGGCCTTGCAATTTCATTTTCACCAATATCAGATCTGACAATGTTAGGACTGCAGTCTTCTTCTCCAATTAACCTGGCAAGCACTCTCTCCAAAGCAAATGTCTCTAGAAGGCTATCAACTTCACCTCCCAATAATTTCACATTTTCTGGTTTAAGCAAAAGAACACCTAAACGAAATGCAACTTTCCCTTGTATCATAACTTTGGTACCTGGAGGTAGACCACTATGGAGTTGAGGAATAGGTTGATATTCCATACCCTGGATATGATGTATACCATCAGTCATTTGTAGCTGAAGCATTCGAGTAGGGTTTTCCTCCCATGATCTCAAGGTTCTCTGTGTATAAGCAGTTACTTCTTCATTTATAGTGCTTTTTCCTCTTATTTTTTGCAACTGGGAATAAGCAGGCTGACTCACATCAACAACTGAATCAACTTGCACAGAATAAAAGCCAATCAATTCTCCTTTTGGATCATTTAAAATGAATTCAGGCAGAACAGGGTATTCAAGATCTCGGAGATCTGTAAGAAGCCACTGCTCAAAAACTTTCTTGTTAATAGCAGCCTGAGCCAAATTGCTTCCATGATGTTCTTTTTCAATCCAATCAATGCAAGCTTCTAGCCATTGAGTTGGCACTTTCACATGCCAGGTAGATAAGAGCCAAGTTTCCACTCTTAGTGCAACACCTGATGTGGTCATTTTCTTCTAAGATAAAAAAGAAAAAAAGGGATTTTTTTAAAAAAAAATCAAAATTGCCATTACATAAATCTTTGGGGAGGATGTTAGATTTTTGTGTGCATGAGTTTCATACCTTATTCTGACTCTCATATCGTAGATTCTCTTAAATTGAAGAGAATGACAGAGATTATTCCTTATGAAGGAAAGCAATATATAATGCTGTCCTATTAAGAAACTCATTTTATCAGGCGGCTTGCTTTTAATAAAACCCGCAATGAAACCCAGTAAAGATTGCAGTAAAGATTGCCATCCAAATATATTCACTGAACGCAAATAGGATATCGTCTAAAAACCACACTTGGGACTAAACTGCACGATTATTGCCCAATTAAAAGTATGCAAATCAATACCATTTTAGCTAAAGGTAAACAGGATGCTGTTTTTGGGCTTCTTGCAGATTCCCCTCCCTTCCCTCAAGGCTGTTCGATTTCAGTGTTTTTTATGAGAAACCCGAAGACTTTCTCTGCTCTTACCACTTCTGCGAGAAGAACGCGCCCATATAACTCTAAGACCCCAGCCCTACGATGTGAGCAGCACCCGGCTCCCCTTCGGTCCCCACCCCCACTCCGCTTCGCTGCTCCCGCCTCCTTGTTTTAAGCGCCAAAGCGAGAACCAAACTTCCTCAGCTCCCGCGAGACTTCCTCCCCCTGTCCATTATCGACCGTGAGGACAAGGCGGAGTTTTCGCCGACGCCATTTTGTTTTTCCCTCGCGCGCACTGATTAGGGTCAATTTCGCTCTCCTTGAAGCGGCGGTAACGACTGTAAAGCGGTTGGGATCGATTTTTTTAAGCGTTCTTTCCCCCTTCCCCCCCACAGTAAGTACCCACTCTCTAAACAGGGGCGAAAGGAAACAGAAAAGATAGGTAGAAGGAGCGATAGAGATAAGATATATACTGATACGTTACAGCGTCAGCCGCTTTAACGGCCTGAAGCAGAATTAGCGGTAGCGGCGCGCCGACAGTTGCCACGGAGGGCGGGCGTGATACTCAGAGTGTCCCCAGGTAAAGAACGACACCTGGGACAGCCAATAAGGATTCAGGGGTGCAGCAGGCGAGCGAATAGGAGCGACAGTAGAGCGGGTGAGTGCGCGCGCTCTTCCTTTTGAGCTGTTGTAGTACTCGGGAGGCAGCTTCGGCGGCGTTTAGTCCGTTGCCTGGTGAGGAAACCGGGTGAGCTTACCGGACTGACCGTTAACGCCCTTCCACCTTTTGTTGGTGGGAACTATATATGTAGTGTCCACATACTTAGGCCTACGAAATTAACCGGTACGTGTTTAAAATGGGCAAATGTCTTCGGTTGAGGGGCGGGCCGGTGTTATTACAGTACGGCGGGAGAGGCATTTTTCGGCCTACGGCTGTCCTTAACCCTCCGTCGCTTGCGAGTGCCGCATGGCTGGCAAGAAGGCGACGGGCGTCAAGCCCCGTAGTCCCCAGTGCCTCCTGCTGCAGGAATCATGGCGGCTGGTTGTAGTTGGGAGGGGCGAGGAGGAGAGCGCGCGAGGCGTTCCCTTTTTTTGGTGGCCCCGTCGCTTGGGACTGACCTCGGTAGGCCCCAGCGCCCGCGTCGCCTTCCCTGGGAAAAGGGGGGAAAATATCGGCCAAGAGGTTCCAGGCATCTTTTGTGTTCTCCTGAGCCAGCGACTCCCGTGTTTGTGGAGCTGCCGCGTGGCGGTGCTTCTTCCGCTCGCGACTCCTCCTCAGCAGGCTCGTGATCGCCATTACTGCTCAAGCTGGCGTTAAAGCCGCCATTTTTAGTGGCATTTCATCCGAGGTTGCACGATTTATGATCGCGGCGCGGCTTCACCTTTTGTATCATCGTGGTAGGGAGGGAGTCGTTTAGGATAAGGTACTTCAATTTGGTCCGCCTTGTCAGAGCCAGAAACGAGCCGTTGCTTGCAACTCGCGCGCTAGAGAGAGAACTGGAGATCGGTGCTGAACAGAGCATTGCTTTATAGTCAGGGCTCCTTTTCTTCGCCTAAAACCAGGGCTTACAGTTATCATGCTTCACGCGTCCTCTCTAATATAGCTTTTGCTCCTGTCGATTACTAAAAGGACTGAATAGTATTACCCTCCCCCCCAGATAACCAAAATCCTTTTGTGTGCAGTGGGCATAATATTTTACCAGTTGTAATGAGGTTGTACTAAACTTGAAGAAATATTGTACTTTGTAGCAATATCAAGCTCATTACAAATTTAAAATTATCGGTTGATTCCTGTTATTTCAGTGTTAGAACATTTTGAGTCCTAATTGTACATTAATTTTGCCAGTTCATTAAAGTTCAGATCATCTTTTACAATCCTCGGTTGAGCTTACATTCATTGTTCTTCCAAGATGAGTTATTTAAACTTAATATAGTATTATATAAAAACGTATAAAAATTACATTTGCTGGAATTTACTTCATGACCTGTTCCAATGTAATAGTTTGCTTGTTAAAACAATTATACATATATAGAAATAAATTTTAGCTATCAAAGCAGGCAACCTGCACTTGGTAAAAAAAATAGCAGAAATGTGATCTTTTTGCTTAACAATATTTGTGCTTTCAAATTGAAATTAAAATTGTTAAAAATAACTTGTGCCAATTAAAATACAGCATGGTCTGTTGATAAAGTTAGTCAAAGGAATAAATGCTGCAGAATAACAATACATTTGCTAAAATACATTTATTGATCCACTTTTTAGGCTAATTCTTGCAGCCTAATCTGTAAATTGAGAGCCAGTTCAGTTTAGTGGTTAAGGTGCTGGACCAGAAGGCAGGAAACCTGAGTTTAGTCATACTTTAGGGATGGAGGTCATAGAGTGAATTTGGACTAGTCACTTTACCTCACCTCTAGGAAAACTGCAGTGACAAATCACTTAGGAAAATCCTTGTCCATGTAGTTGTCAGGAGTCAAGACTGACTCGATATACACACTCCCCTATAAATTAACAAGATCATCCCTTCATGTATGCTGCTTTTCATAGGCTACGTGATTGTTGATCCCGCCCAGAAGATTTACTTGGCAAAGATATATAATACTGGTAAGTACTGGCAACCCGTTGCTAACCTCTGTCATGTTCTCTAAAAGCTGAGGATTCTGTTTGAGCACTTCGGTATATTTATATTTAATCAATTTTGTCTTCAAGTTTGAAAACAATGGAGACTGAACAGCAAGAGGAGACCTTTACTAACACAGAGACAAATGGTAAGTTTATAAATGATAAAATAGTAAATTTACAATACTAATTATAGGATTTATTATGAACCCCGTAACAATTACTAGAACTTGAAACATGCTCCTTGTATTCCAAATGAGGGTTTAGGGATTAGTATAAATTTGTTTTGTTGTCAGTTTTTTTTTTTTTTGTAACATCTTCACAAAATCCTGCTTGAGATTTCAGACTCTATTACATCTTCATTTTTATAATTTTGATTAAATCTGAATTTAAAGAGTCCGAAATGGTTTTTATTAGTTTGGAATATTTATCTTCGCCAATCTTAAAGGGCTTTGTCGATGCTATTTTGGTAATGGTGGTAAGGTATATGATAGAATTACACGTGCCTTCCATGCTTCAAGAAGCCATTAAAAAGCAATTTTGTAAACAATTTATTCTCTTAAATATTAGGAAAACGACCAGCTGAGGATATAGAAGAGGAACAGGCCTTCAAAAGGTCAAGGAACACTGATGAGATGGTGGAACTGCGCATTCTGCTTCAGAGCAAAGTATGTTTATTTCTCAATTTACTGTCTACATTGACTCCCATCTTGCCCCACTCAACCCCCCAGTTTATTCTTTATTGAAAATATTTGGGAAACTTTTAAACTACTTCATAACTTTTTTTTAGAATGCTGGAGCAGTAATTGGCAAAGGTGGCAAAAATATTAAAGCACTTCGTACAGACGTGAGTATTTTCAAACTAAACCCTGATTATTTTGCAAAACACAGCATTAAGAATATATTTCTAGTAATGTATAATTTAAGTAATAGGCTAGTCTAAGACATTTATAATCCTTTTTAAACTCAAGTCTCACAATTCATTCTTAGAATTAAGACAAAGTAATATAATGAGATTCCTATCCTTTATTTTACAGTAACTACAAAGAATGGTAGCATATTTAATTTTTTATACTTGAAAAATTGTTAAAAATAGTTGTTTTTAAAAGACATTACAGATTACTATTCTTTACTTAGGTATATAATGCTTTTTGTGCGCTAGGCTTATTTCTCTAATAGAGAAAGATTCATATGGGTATTTTATATATAGAAACAGCATGGTAGCTACATTCTCATCTGGAAGGAATTTTACATGAATATAACTTTAAATATATTTACACATTTTTAGTGGGTTGACTCTTGTGAATAGACACGTTTAGCATTATCTAAGCTTTATAGTTCAGCACCAAACTTTGTAAAAAGCAATATCTTTATTGTGCATAATCTTTTCAATATAGTAATATTCGTATTTAATGAATTATTTGGCACTACATTGTTTCACATTGTGTTTGATATTTTCATTATATTGTAAAATAAACGCTTGTAGAATGTTATAACTGTTAACCTTTAGGTACTAGATCTGAGGTATAAGTAAGGACTGGGTAGTAATCACTTGTACATTAACTGACCTTTCTGAAGCTAGTGTACTTAAAATTTCACATACCTAAATCCAGATTTCATACACATAATTCCTGGATTAGTAATGGCTTTCCCTATTTCCCAGGATTTCAGTAAACTGAATCTCTACAGATCTTGTGTCTACCCTCATGAGCCAGCCTGCTACTGCAACTTTTAACGTTCAAAGTAGTTTAGGCCAAGTAACTCATTATTAAGGTCCATAACTGTTAAGCCACAGTCAATGTAGCTATCCGTTATTGTGTTAAGTCTTCAGAACAACTTAAGCTTGTAATGAGTATAGTTTGTATTAAATTAAAATTTATTGCTTTTCCCCCTCTTCCCTCTCCTTGTTTTTTTGGCCATATATCTCTCCGTTGCCCATGTACTGGATCGACTTGCCCCTGCGTTGCCCACCATGACGTTGGCCCATCCGCCCCTGAACGCCCATGTGAAAACCCTGGTTGGCTATGCCCAAAAATGTGCTCGTTGCCAAACGGGTGCCTTACTTGACAACTTCTGATTGAATGCCCATGCCCATTGCCAACATCCACGAACGCCAATGACCAATGCAGTACAATGCCAGTGTTTCAGTCCCAGACAGCAGTGGCCCCGAGCGGTATGTCCCAACAGTTTATGCCTCACTGCCTGATTAGAAAGAGAGAAATGTATATTATTACCTGCCTTTTATATAATTAAATAGTATCCCCGTAGACGGTGTATTGTTTTTAAGTTTTCTGTCTTATTTTCCCCATTAAGTCTTTTTGTCACTGAACTTTTACGTGAGTTGCCCACCCAACAAACCACTAATTTTATTTCAATGGAAGGAGCACAGCTACAATTGTATATTTTCTGCATTGTAAATCAGATTGTTTCAAAATAGTTTCTTGCTCTGCTCTGTCTTTGTGGCCCACCTTGCTCCCTCAGCATTGCCTGTTCATAATTTTTCTGATGAAATGCTAACTCCTGGTTCACTCTCCTTCACTTCTCATTTGTGTTGTCTTTTTGTCTTACGTTTGTATTTCTTTTCTTGCAGAGCCCATTAGTAATCTAATTTTTAACTGGTCTCATAACCCTATTCCAAATACAGTGTTCACCTCTTGCATATTCACGTTCCTTATGAGAAGGTGTGCCAGTTTAATAATGTAATAGCGAGGGTGTCCTAAATTAATGGTGGCGGGGAACATGAATATTCACTCCTGCTTTCAATTCTTCATCAGTATCTTGTCCACTTAATCTGACTCCTTCCAAGAAACTCATTCGCTATCTCCCAAACCTTATTTTAAACTTATACCATTTATAATATTGGGCATAAACAAAGGTGCATGTTCTGTATCTTCAGTAAACAGAATTAAGTGGGGAATATTAACTGTAGGTTCTGTTCTATGAATTGATTTATAATCTGCATACATATGAATATACAACTTACTTCATTTCCCTCTCCCCTCTTTTTGTAACACCTTGATGTGATTTAACAGTATATTGAGTATAAGTGCAGATATTGAAACAATTGGAGAAATTCTGAAGAAAATTATCCCAACACTGGAGGAGGTGAGTATTCATCTATTTCACATCACATAACCGAATCTAGATCTGGATACACTTGTTTTGATAGTGAACTTTACCAATTAACATAAGAAAGCATGTCTAAGGTGGTGACACATGGAAGAGTTGTATATTGGAATTACAGGAACTAGGAAGTTCTCTTCTGCCAAGTAAGATCATAATGGTACCTAGTTCAGTTTTCTTGAATTGGTTGACAGTCGTTTTCCAAGACCTTATAGTAGACATTTTCTATCCGCCCCCGTTAGCAAAAGCATATAGTATTTTAACATTTCAGACACTATAAAGGTCATTGTCTAATCATATACTAATAAGTGTTACTTGGTCTTCCAATACATATTCCACATCTGTGGGGAAAATCTATTAATGTAAAGCCCTCAGCAGAATTATTTGCTTTAAGTATCAAACTTCCAAACCATCACAATAGTTTGAAATATAATTTTATTTGAATACGTTCTACAAATAACTAGAACGGGTTTCTTCAAATCACAACACATTTAATTAAAAATAAATCTAGATCTGGTAGGTGGGGAGTTCTGGACATTAGAAGAAAACGGCATGTAGCAGCACTGTTTTAATTCAACATATATAACACTATATTTTAAAAAGATAGTAATTTAAAAAATGTTCACATCATTCTCTTGTTAATTTCTTACATCCTATAACAGTACCAGCATTACAAAGGAAGTGACTTTGACTGTGAATTGAGACTATTGATTCACCAGAGTTTGGCTGGAGGAATTATTGGTGTCAAGGGTGCTAAAATCAAAGAACTTCGAGAGGTAACAAACCTGTCATTTGAAAGCTTTAAAAATACTATTTTTTCAGCATAGATGTAGCCAGCTTTCTTTCGTACGTATTTATTTCCAGTGTGTCTATACCAGACCAGTTACATACTATCTTTAATAGATCTAAGTCTCCAAAGACCTGGGGAAAAACTATTTTCTGAAAGATAATATTGGTGGAGAGAGTATTCCAGAGAATAAGGATAGCAATAGAGAATCGTTACTTTCAGTACTATGTCAAGCAGCCCAACTGAATAAATTTTGCAAAAGTATTAATGATACTGTACTGTATATAATGAACATTTGGCACTAAAGAGACTAGGGTACAGATAATTCATTTCCATTACCCAAAATGGTGGCTGAGCAACACAATGAAAACTGCATTATAACATGTAGCTCTATTTTAGATTTTAAAACCTAGAGATATGACTCTACTTGCTTTATTTTCATGAAGGGAATATGCTCCAATAGAATTTATTGAACATTAATTTCTGATATGTGTCACCAGTATTATCTTTCTGGATTGGTCTGTTGCCAGCTAATATCTTCCATGCTAGCATATGAGATTCTGTACATTGCATTACTTTCTATTCCATGCTGTTACAGCATCTGCAAAAGATGTTGTCTAGCATTGTGACTGGTAGTAAGGATTTGGTTGAAGGGGACTGAAATGAAATCCATTACAGGCAAAATTGATTTTTCAGTTCAGAAGTAGTGGAAAAGGCTATTCAGAATGGGTTTAATGAAGGTCAGAGTTTTAACAGCAGTATTAAACATTAAGCTTATGTGAGGAAAATAAGATCTGTTGGATATGTTCACTGCCTTGTTATTTGTAAAAACAGTACAGACAGGATATGCATAAATAAAATGACTGGCTTAAGTTTCTTCATTTTCTTGACAGAACACTCAAACCACTATTAAGCTTTTCCAAGAATGTTGCCCTCATTCTTCTGACAGAGTGGTACTAATTGGTGGAAAACCTGATAGAGTTGTGGAATGCATCAAAATAATATTGGATCTTATATCAGAGGTAATTTAATCTAGAACACATTTGCATGCTTATCCCCCTCTGTATAAAGTATTTAAAATTGAATATGTAGGCATATAGTAATGTATAAAAAGGTAAAGCTGATACAGGATTAGATTTTAAATTAGACATTTCTAAAACAGATATCTGGTCAGTACTTTTATTGCTGTTTTATTTCTTTTTAACAGTATAATCGGTAGTGTATTAATAAGCAAATGCAATGCAAAGTTTACGAAGATTTAAAATGAGATGACTGAATATATTGAATTATTTCTGTTTCTCTTTTTTATATTAGTCACCAATAAAAGGACGTGCACAGCCTTATGACCCCAATTTTTATGATGAAACTTATGACTATGGTGGATTTACAATGATGTTTGATGACAGAAGAGGGCGTCCTGTAGGGTTTCCAATGCGGGGCAGAGGGGGCTTTGATCGAATGCCGCCTGGCCGTGGTCGCCCCATGCCTCCACGAAGAGATTATGATGATATGAGCCCTCGCAGAGGACCGCCTCCACCTCCTCCAGGTCGTGGAGGTAGAGGTGGCAGCAGAGCTCGCAATCTTCCTCTTCCTCCCCCTCCTCCTCCTAGAGGCGGGTAAGTTTACTTTAGTAAAACTCTCATTAAGGATGGTCTCTCTTGTGTATGTGTTGTTCAGCAGAACTAGGACAGAGACAGATTACAACTCAATCAAAATAGCAAGTTTTGCAAGTTTTGTGCAAGTTTTAATAAGAATGGACCAGGAATAAGTGCAACTTTGATAGCTCGATATTGTCCAATAAATTAAAAGTAGATGTGCCTCATTCTTGCCACCAAATGAATTTGCTATTTATTTGGAGGCCCTGTATTTTGAAATGTGAGATAGTGGAGAAAAGTAAAATTGTGTTGTGGCTCCACAGCCGGCTGTTGCACTGCCAGAGGATTCCGACTCCAACGGAGAGTTGGCAGCAGAGGAAAGGGAGGCGCTGGTGGTTGACACTGTGCCAGTAGCTGATCCCTTTATGGGTTATGTGGAGCCGACAATGTCTGACATTGTGGGGAGGAGGCTCTTAAGTGATGCCAGGACCAGGAGACTTCTTAGAAGGCAACACTAGCGTAGGAGGACCAGAGGCTGAGATGCAGCTGATTAGTAATTGACCACACCCTGAAGAAGTTAAAAGGGGTGTGATTGAGACTTGTGCTCTGCAGAGAACAAACTTAAAACCTTGATAGAAAAAGCTTCGTGTGATTCAAAGCCTTGCTTCTGGAAATTCTTGTTCAGCATTTATTTTCTCTGCATTTGGTGAGTGCCTTATCAGTTGGCATTTTGCCTGACTCATTGGGACAAGTGCCAGTAGATACTGGCATTAGAATTATTGCTTAGTCTTTTGCAAAGATGAACTATTTCAGTGTGCTGTGTTAAATAAACACTGTTTTAAGAACTGGGCTTGATCCGTGGTTTTCGGGCATGGGACAGAATAAATTGCAATATAATGTAGATAAATATTCTAAATTATTTGTTTTATATTCCTAAGGGACCTTATGTCTTATGATCGAAGAGGCAGACCTGGGGATCGTTATGATGGAATGGTAAGTTTGATTTAATAGAATAAATGTGAGCATACTGTATTGTTTTTCTAAAGAAATATCAGAGATAGAATGTTCTTTATTTCAAACTAACTTTGAATTTAGCAAGATTTTCAAAATACAGATATGGTGGTTATATGTATTTTTAAAATCAGTGTGGCATTTGTGTAAGGAAATAGTTATACCTTCTAATTGGAAAAAAATTCTGCTCGTTTTAAACTTAAAAGATTTTACAAGTTTGAGAAAACAGATTATATATTCTCACTGTTATTAAAAACAAATATAAAATTACATTTAGGTTCAAAAATATGGGATATTTTTCAGCTCTATTGTTGGAATTTGTTACTCCAAATGCGATTCCCTGTTTACAGAATGGGGATGTTCTCCCAAATTTTCTAAGCAAGAGAATGAAATGAGGAAGTTAAGATGTTGAAAAGATAGTTGGATTGTTAGCAGTTGCCCATTTTTAGAGCAATTAATTCTCTACTTTGGAATGATTATTGCAGGAAAAATGTGTGTTAAGCAACAGTTTAACTGGCTATTGGTACAACTTTCATGCAAAGAAAGGCTTAAATCCACTGTTTTCTTCTTTGTGTTGCAATATTACCTGACCAAAACTCAACTGAGATGGGGGGGTTTTGTGGAATGGTGAGGAACAATTTATTTCTCCGTTCCAACTGCAACAAAGTTCTCCATTACTCCTGAAAAGGGGAGGGAGGGCATCCTGAGGAAGGAGAGGTAATGATAATAGCCTTTCCTCTTCTGCTAGTGAGATTCCTTATATTAAATCAGTGACTTTCAGAAGCCCTTATATTAGGGAACAACTTTTACCTTATGAAACGCACACTTTTGTTTAATTTATAAGTTAATGCAATTTAAACCGTTTGTATGTATTATATGACCATATGCATGCATAATATAACTGCCTTGATGTTCGATGTGTAGGATTTTTTCCCTTGAGTATGTAATAATAATTCATCTGAGACATCTGAATATTGTGAGAATGTTTTGCCTTGTTAGTGCTTTGTTTACAGTAATACAATAGTATATGTGACTGAGCAGTTTTTGTTAAAAAGTTCTTGCTTTTCCTTGTTGCTTTTTATCATGATTGAGTGTTTTGCTATTGCTTTTTAAGTAACAGAAATTGTGATTAAGGATTCATCAGTTCTGTATTTGTTTATAAGGGAATAAGTCCCACTGAATTTAGCAAAACTTGCAACTGTATGATTGTACTTTCAAGTCTTAATGTTTAATCTGTACAATGTACTAATTCGCATAAAGCAGAATATGCATGTTTCTGGAACTATTCTGTCTGCATAAAATTATAGTAGAATTGTTCCACCAAAAAATATATGATTGAGGTGTTGAAATTAATACATTGCTTTTTGAATGCACATGTTTTAAAATCATAAATTGGAAGTTAAACTAATTTAACTCCAAAGAATGAAGTATATTGATCCCTTTACCTTTAGCTAGGAGATGTGTATTTCTATTCATTGTACAGCAAATTGTAACATCATTTTGACCAGAAGTGCTTGATTCTGCATTATGGCAGTCAGTTAATACATATAGGAAGTAAATATTTTGGATCTAGAAATTCACCCAGTAGTCTTTCATTAGAAGAAGGAATGAGGTGATTCCTCTTTGATTTCCTCTGCAGCCCTGAATTGCTATCGTCCTTCTAAGGCTGCAGATGACCCTCTCTTGAGTGGGAAGCTCTATTGGATCCAAAATTCTTCACTGAAGATTCTTTGTATTTATTGTATAACTGGAGCAAGTCTGGATTAATGAACATTGTCATAGTGTATTTCAGTCTGTAATTCAGCAATAAATAACATTTTGTGTATGAGTATGCTTAAATTGCCAGTATTTCGAGAGTGTCCTTGTTTTTCTTACTCTCTTATACTCTCAAGTTCTATGATAACTCTATTCATCTGACATGATTAATAGTAAAACTATAGTTTTCATACACTTATGATACTATAATTTAGAACTTGGCTTACAATTTTGCTTGAAGATCCTCACTGATTTCCTCC
Source organism: Boaedon fuliginosus (assembly GCA_027560395.1). Taxonomy (NCBI): domain Eukaryota; kingdom Metazoa; phylum Chordata; class Lepidosauria; order Squamata; family Lamprophiidae; genus Boaedon; species Boaedon fuliginosus. The sequence goes on along the minus strand of JANHGC010002057.1, from coordinate 42,706 downwards.
CCTCCCCCCTTTCTTTGTGCTCTGTGTTCTGCTTGGCAAGATGATGCAGTGTCATGTCAGTGCTTGTGATGACATAGAAACACCAGAAATGGTAGGTACATTTTCTGTCTCCCTTGTAGATTTACTGATTTGCTGCAGCTTGTGAAAGGGAAGAAAAATGTCTTTTAAACATACTCTTGATACAAGAGCAGATTAATCAAGATATAATTTTACTAATAGCTTGCCCTAAGGAAAAGCTGCTAAATTTCATTACACTTTAGTGATAAAGTAAAATCCGAAATCCTCTTCCCTGAAAATAATTACCATTGAATTAGATGGGATGTATTCTAAATAGGCAAATATGCTTTCTTTCATCATGGTTTGCAACATGTAATTTCAGCTTGAGATCAAATCTGATATAAAGTCTAAATACTCTTTAATGCAAGGTTCTCATTAGATGCCAGCTTGGGCCTAAAGATACATGACATAAGAGTCTTCTAACAATTGTAGTTTTTATTTTGTGAAATATTTTCACAATATTCATTTTATAGCTTAAAATTGCGTATGTGAAAACTTAGACTTTGTTTTTCTCCCTTTTTTGTTAGTTCGAGGGTGGATCTGGTTATGGTAAGCTTTCATGCATATGTATTGAACAAAAATTATAGTTTAGTCATTTAAAGGGCAAGATGCATACGTTTTAAATTAGACTATTCTTATGCAGGGGGTCGTGGTTCTTACGGAGATCTTGGCGGACCCATCATTACAACACAAGTAACAATACCTAAAGACGTAAGTATAGTTTACTCCTTTTTTCCTTTTTTAACAAAAAGCAATTTTCTAGGACAGTTTGTTATATTTACTTAAGTTCCAGTACCAGATTTATACTCTGCTCAGAATATGAAGAGAATAAGTGAAAATATGTTTACTTTTTCATTTGCGTGTACCAGTCATTACCTTGTTTTTTCATGCAAATTATGGATTAGAAGTTACTAGTTCAGTAAAATATACTCTTATTTTCAGCTGGCTGGTTCTATTATTGGAAAAGGCGGTCAGAGGATTAAACAGATACGCCACGAGTCAGGAGCTTCAATCAAAATCGATGAACCCTTAGAGGGCTCAGAAGATCGAATAATAACTATTACAGGCACACAGGATCAGATTCAAAATGCACAGTATTTACTGCAAAACAGGCAAGTTGCCTTTAAGTTGTTACTTACTAATTTTATGTAGATGTATTGCTTTTGTGTGTTTTTATAAAGAGCATTTAGAGAAAAAAAATCAGTCATACTATATACTAACTTCTCAATTTAGTAGTATGCCTTTCTCTTCTGTCTTCCATTCTTACTCATTTGAAGAAGCATTCAAAACTAATCTTTCAGGAAGTGTCCTTAACCAAAGCAGCTCTCATTTCTCTGGTGAAAACTGCTGCAAAAAGCCTACTTTAATCTTATATAGAGCCTGTAGAAAATATAGAAGATTTCAGTTGGACGTTGGTCTAGTTCTGTGTGGAAGACTAGTGATTTTGTTGTTTTTAGATTACTAAAGTGACAACAAATCGCAGTCTACCATATGGCACAGTCCATGCCTCTACAGGACAAGTTGAAAGCTTTTGTTGCTGTTAATGCAGCATTTCACACCTCTTCCTTTTCTGCCATGTATAACAGCTTTAGATTTACATGCTTTATTTTCTTTAACACCAACTATTTAGTGAGCATCTTGTAATGTATAACTTAAATTTTGCCTGTAGACTAGCTACTAATTATAAGTTGATAAATGTTACATTTTATGTAATTTTATATAATTATGTATTTGTAAATGTATTTGTAAATGTTGATTCAAGTTGTTTGTGCAACCATTCTAATACATGCCTTTTTTTTTTCTTTTTCCTTATAGTGTGAAGCAGTATGCAGATGTTGAAGGATTCTAATGCAAGATATTTTTTCTTTTTTATAGTGTGAAGCAGTATTCTGGAAAGTTTTTCTAAGACTAGTGAAGAACTGAAGGAGTCCTGCATCTTTTTTTTTTCTTAAATCTGCTTCTGTTTAAAAAGCCAACATTCCTCTGCTTCATAGGTGTTCTGCATTTGAGGTGTAGTGAAATTTTTGCTGTCACCAGATGTAATGTTTTAGTTCTTTACATATAGGTGGGTGGGCTGTGACGGCTTGCAAAACTAACATTGGTATTTTGAAACAGCAGCAGAGATGGTAGATTTTTTTTTTCTACGTTGGTTGTAAATTGTAATGTTTTCTGTCACTTGTGAACCCATCTGCTTCATACTTTTTTTGGTTTTTGAAGTGGGGTAGTAACGTGGATAGTCTGCTTACCCCAACATCCATTCAATGCAGTGTGCGAAATATAAGCGCTCTTTTGTAAAATGTTCTGATTTTAAAAATAAATTTAGTGAAACAATTCTTGCAGTTCTTTCTTTATGAGTATTTCCATAATTAAAATACACACTCCACAGTCTACATTTATCGTGCTTGGCTTTTTTCCCCTTCTCTATACCGGAGAAGCAGAGTACCAATTCAGATATTTTGGTAAATGCAAAGTATTGATTGCACTGATTTTAACTTTGGTATGTGTAAAGAAATTAACATATGTCAAATGGTTTTCTTTCTGTTGCTCAAGTTGTGTTTCACTAATTGTTGTATTGCATTACGTTGGTTTGAATAAAATTCTACAAAACCTGTTTTGTCAATTAATAGCAAGCAATTATAGAAAATACTAAAAGCTTGATAATAGCCGTGGCTAGCTTGCCCATTTTCAACTGTAATTTGTTTAATATGTTTCCATTGTACAAAGATTTGAATGAAATAACTGTATCCTTCATATTGACTGGCATAGGAAATGCGTGCTAATCAACCTCAACGTTTTCATGTAAAATCCTGGCCATTTGTACTGATAGTTTCCAAAGTTATTTCTTTTATTGAAATAAAATAAAAATTGTAATACTGAGCTGGATGTGGATGTGACAGATCCTGTTTTTAATAGTTTTGTTGTGTTTTAACTTTATGCTAAACAGGAAACCATTCCCTTCCTGTTTGCAATTAGGTATGAAATATTTCAAGACCATGCAAAAACTTTCAACCTCCATAAGCAAAACAGTCTAGGTTTACATTACCTTGTGAAGTAAGGCTTGTTGAATTCAATGGGATTTCTATGAATGAATACTTCCTAGTAAAGTTCTTAGGTTTTTAAATGAACAGTATTTCCAAGTGTTCGGTGTGCAGGGAGAAAGTCCTGATATAAAAGGGACCCTGTAGGATGGTGTTGGACGATTTTTTTAAAAAAAACTAATCGGAAACGTTAAAACCAGTAAGACAAAAGTGCAAAGAGGATTGAATTACTACGGGTTGCTGGATTGAAGATTTTGAAGAGTTTCACATTTCAAAACGGCATGAACTTTGTCAAGATTGATTTACCCACATGCACGCTTATAAATTAGTCTGGTTAATTAGAGGGCTACGTGCTCCGATACTGCCTTAGCTGCAAAATGGAGTAAAAGTTAACCACCTCTACACCCGGTAAGGCCACTTTTGAAAAGCTTTTAAAGTCTGCGTGGATCGAAAAATGTAGCTGCCAGGAGTCAACACTAATAGTGCAAAAAAGAAAAACCCAACCCACCAAGGATTCACCATTCCACCAAATACAGTAAAACATGCTTGTAGCTGCTCGCGAGATAAGACAGCGCGTTGCAGCTGGCGCCGATATCCGGTAACCAAGTTTCGCACTAATTTATGCAAATGTAGTCCATTCTGATTGGAGAGTGAAACAAGGACGATTGGAGAAAGGTCGAAAGAAGAAACGCCGTTTTGCTATCGAAGGAGATCACTCTTGGATTTACTAAGCAAGCATACCCAAACCGAATACGGCATCTTTAAAAAGGTAAGATGGATTTGATCTCTTGGCGAGACGTGACATTTTGATAGAAGTCTGCACACTTCCGGGCGTTTTCTGTAGGCCTAAGATCCGCTGACAGTCCTTGTTTGGCCATGTGAATAGAGATCGAGGAAAAGAAACACATTTTTGTTCCCTTCCTGCCTGTCATGAAAACCATAGAAACGGGCAAGAATCAAATACCAATCTGAGTGCGACTTGGCGCCTACCGATGTAGGACTACGCCAGGGAATCGGATTGGCAGAACGAGTGTTGCTCCTGTTGTTAATCCGTTTCTGGCCGCGCCACGTTTGTGTGTTCGAATGACTGGCACTGGACTAGATCATTTCAAAATTCTGCTATGGAGAAAAGGCGCAGCCCTAAAGGGGCCTCGCTGTTCCTTTGTAGCAAGATTTCCTAAAGCAATCGATGAAAGTGCGAATCGTGGCGGGTGTGGGAGACGAAAGATGGGTGGGACTTTCTTCTATTGTTCGACTGAACCCTTGTTAGGTTGGCTGAGAACAGTAGCGCTTTCTGTCACTTCCTCTCTGCAGTTCATGCATTCATTAAAAGGTGAATCTCCCTCTGATAAAAAGATATTAATTAAAAGGTGAATCTCTTTGATTTATTTTATTAGGCAATATTGGTTTTTAACCGAGGAGGGTTGGGGAAAAAGTTTTCTAAAAATCAAAATACTGTATTGGTCACCGACACAATCTGTGCATTCAGTGGGCGGAGCTAAAGTCTTCAGGGCAATCACAACTAGTTTTATTTCTAGAGAAAATCGAGGCTTTCGGTTGATTATTAAATGCTTGGGTTTAAAATAGGATTAGCCTAACCCTTGGATATTAACTTTTTTGCTACCATCTAGCGGTCGTCCAATTTTTTGCAGCCCAGATCTGGTAGCCTTTCTTAAAAGAAGACTCGGGGCAGAGGTGAGACTTCAGAAGTAAAACAAAAGTCGGAAGAAGACAATGGCATAGACTTCATCCATGAAGTCCTCAAGAATTGGATTCAATTTGGCGAAGATTCTACATTTTATTCTCCCTTTGCAACTTTGCTTTCTGAGACAGACATCAGATAACCTTGCATGACCAATCTACTACCTTTGAAGAAAGCTTAAATGGTGGCTGGTTGGCTTGGGGAAAGGCACTTTGAAAGAAAGAAAGAAAAATCAGAAATATGTCAGAAGTATTGGAAGCACAAACTTCACTTCTCACGCTGAGTCCTAAAGGAGTTGGGCGGCATATAAATCAAATAAATTTCTTGAATATCTAAGAGCTAATGTTCACATATACCCTTCTGTTAACACCTGAAATCCTTGACACTTTTGGAAAGAGTTCTGTTTGTAATGCCACAAATTTGCTGTTTTCAGTATACAGTCTGCAAGGATGGTTTGATCATTAAAAAAAGCTGCAAAGTGCTACAGTTAAACAATAAATATGTATCCATCTACATGGCTTTTGTGTAATTCTCCCATTCTCTTCAATTTGGGCTAGGCTCAATAAGATGTTTCGTCATTTTAATATATATGCAATTAGCTAAATAAAGGCTTTGCATTAGCAGAGAATAACAAACATTATTGCCAAAATTGGTGCTGCTGCTTTAAGAACAGAAAAGTTTTACATTTTTTAATTGTCAAGGGTAGGGTGGTATACAAATTTGAGAATAAGGGCTCTTCAACTGATAGAATTTACTGCTGCATAACCTGTGCAGGGATTGCTTACAAGTTGGAGAGACCTGGGAAGATAAATGGATTGTCAACAGAATAAATGTTATGTGTCTTTCTTGAAATTCTATCAACTCTGTATTTATAGGTCAAAGACTAACATTTATCAGATTTATTCAGAAACAAGGAAAATATGGAAGCAATTTTAAATACTAAAGAATCTTCCAAGTTTATAGCAGAAAACAGCAAAGATGTGTATATTGAAGATGGTGGTGTGCAAAAGGTTGCAGAGATGTTGTTCAATAAAGTCACAGAGAAGGAATTCAGTGTGGCTGGCTGGAAGTCTTCTCATGAGTTAAACCCTCAAGAAGCAAGTGAAGATGCAGTGAATTGGGTATTTGTTGCTGATGTACTCAATTTTTCCTTTTGGTCTGAACATGAAGACCATAAATGCTTGGTGAAATACAAAGGCAAGACTTACAGTGGCTATTGGTCTCTTTGTGCTGCCATCAACAGAGCACTTGATGAAGGTTAGTTTTCTGAATTACATTTATTAGACATACACCTGAAGGGTATGTTTGGACTTTACACTAGTACAGATATAGGAGGAATAACAAAGAATAAACAAGACTCTTTCATGAAGTAGAATAAAGTCAATAAGAAATTACAGCTGGTCCTTGACTTAGGGCCAAAATGGAGCCCAACGTTTCCATTGCTAAGCAAGACATGGTTAAGTGAGTTTGGCAACATTTTTTTACTTTTCTGTCATTCAACACATCTGACTTCCCCCATTGACTTTGTTTGTGGAAGCTGGCAAATGGTGATCACACATCGCCCCAGGACAGCGCAACTGTTCTAAATACATGGCCGGTAACCAAGCCTCCAAATTTTGATCACATGACCACTGGGGATGCTGCAATGTTCCTAAGTATGAAAACTGGTCATGTCACTTTTTTCAGTGCCATTGTAAATTCAAATGGTCACCATGGTTGTAAGTTAAGGACTAGTTGCAGGTGATTATGAATGTAATTTCATATAGTGCCATCAAACTATCTTGTAATTTAAGGTTGAATCACTCCAGTGGCTAAGTAACCTATTACACTGAGCAGCATAAAAATGTTTACTCCCATTCCAAAGTATCAAGACTCAAATTAGGCTTACTTTTTTTTTGTCAACAGAATCTGCCCATCAGACCAGAAATTGGACAAAATAAAATAAAGGCATCCCCATTGGAGGGATTTCCCCTCTTTTAATTTTCTCTGCCAGAAGGAAGAATATGGAGAAACCTGGCTACAATAACAGAAGGGGGAGATTAATTCTCAGATGCTTTCGCCCTACAAATCTGACTGGGATTAATATGGATTAGGATTTGAAATTTACTTTCAATAATAAAAAAAGATTAGGAACCTTTACATGGCATGCCTTATTATAAAGCATTAGGTGAAAAAGGATCAGAAAATGGCTATAAAGAATAATCTATATGTTTCTTACCTTGCCTCTGCTATGGATACTTGGCCTCCAAACTGATGCTGTCATGGTATTAGACAAGCCTTGAGGCAGTGTAGTGGAAAGCAGCTGGCCCAGAGTGGAAAGCTGCCTCTCCAAATTTCACTTTAATTTCTCCTGCAGTCTCCCAATAAACAGGGAAGTTTATCAATGGATATGCTGAGTAAGATGCATGCCTTTGTGTTTACAAATAGAGCATTACCAGGAAAAATCAACGTCTTCCTCTTGTTTAGTTTAAACATCTGGTATTCAGATGCATTATTTAATTTTCACAGCTGATAGATTTTAATAGAAAAAGTAGGTTGACATTTTATTGATTTATATCTGTCAACATATGTCAGTTAGAAGAAGGAGTATAATCTTAAATTTGGAAGAGAACACTAAGGAAAGAATTTAAAAACGATTTAATAAGACTGGAGAGATACAACCACTACTACTCTGGAGACCTCAGCTGTTTATGTAAACAACCCTAAATAAAATATAAAACAATTTCTTTTTTTGGCAATTATTAAATGCTCATAAGGACTTACTCTGGCCATTTACTTCACTCTTTTCTGCTTATTGCCAACCATGTAATTGAGTTCTGGTTCAAATAAGGATCTTTTAATTGCTTAAAATTGCAAGAACCACAGCTTGTTTTGCAAGCTCTATCCATTGGAGCCTTCAGCATCATCTTGCTCAAAAAAAGGCTAAGCAGGATTAGGCTACCAGTGGTTGACCAATTGTGCTAAATTACTTCTCTGTTGTTACGAAGAAAACTTGCATGGATAGGTCTTTGAAGTCACCAGCAGTCAAATTCAATTCAAAGACAACATTAACATACTGTATCCTCCCCCCTTTCTCCTAAACAATCATCAACTACTGAGTTGTCTTCACTAATGTCAAACAAAGGAAAAATTATTTTAAAAAATTACAAATATTTCCATTTTTAAAAAATAATCTGAATAGAAAAGTATATTAAATCATAATTCCGATAGCAGGTCCAATATATCATATTTAGAGGTAAATTAACTGAAAAATCAATTGTTTAGTTGTTCCAATAATCAGCCTAAATAAAATCAGTTTGTTTCTTAATTGGAACATTTTAAAATTTTCTTTGTCTTGTATTTTACTAATTATCTCAAATGATTCTTTTTTATTTGTTGCCCTTTTTGAAGGAACACCCATTACTAGTGCTTCTTATTATGCCACTATGACCTTGGATCAGGTGAAGCATGCATTTCGTTCTGATACAGAGGTGCCCATGCCTTTAATGGAGGAAAGACATCGTGTATTAAATGAAGCTGGAACGATTCTGCTGGAGAAATTTGGGGGCTCCTATCTCACATGTGTTAAAGAAAGTGGAAAAAGTGCTCAAAAATTATTACAGATAATAGTGGAAAATTTCCCATCTTTTAAAGATGAAGCTACATTTCAGGTAAATCTCTTATAGGCTATACTTTCAGCTAACCTCTTGGGTTTTTGGGAGGTGGGGGGGCTGAGAAAAATGGACAATGAATTGCTGCATACCATAGTGTGTCATTTTGTGCTGTGGCACGGTAGAAAATACCACAGCACACATCATCTGTGATCTTATTATCTAGCACAGATAGTGAGGTCATTAATGGTATTCCCAAACTGCTACAGAATTGAAACCACACATATTTGTATTAAGAATTATTCCAATGTGTATCAATAAAAACTCTCACAACTTACCAAGATATAAGATGACAATGGCAAGAATCCAGTGGGCACAATTTTGGAAAATACAGCCTTTGCCGATTATATAAGATTGGGAGCAATGGAGAAATAGGCTAAATCCAATATTCAAAACAAAAGTCTGACCAAATTAAGGCAGGAATGGCTCCCTTACATAAAACATATTTGTCATCAAGGTAAGATAGATTATGGCTTTCAGGGAAAAGAGAAATTGATTAAAACAACTGAAAAAAAATGACCCAACGACAGAATATATCAGCAATAACCTTAAAAGCTTAAGCAGGTCATAATTAAGTACTGTAGCAGGTAATAGTTGGGAAATGAAAGAGGGGAAGTGTTAATGAATACAGTGTTTTGCTCTTATGTCATATCTTATTGCATTTGTTTTTAATTTTTGCAATGCTTATGCATTAATGAAACTAATGCAAAAATAGTGTAGAGTACATAGTGCTCTCCTCCAATAGAGCAAGAACCTTATGGAGTAGGTTTGTGTTAAGATATAGTGACTGGTTCAGAGTACTCCAGGAGGTTTCTTCCATGTAGTGGGCTTAACCCTGTATCTTCCCACTCCTAAGCCTGGCACTTTAACCTCCTCATGTATGAGCTGTCATGTTTCACGTAATTCTTTTTTTTTTTTGCAAAATTTTTTATTATTTTTTAAAATTAAAACACATATTGTGTCCAGCAGGACGTTTCAGGGGTCATATACATTTTCAATATCTTATCCATATTCTTTACTCATAGTTTATATTTAATACAATCTCTTATCATAATATGT
>JANHGC010002056.1:384971-395689 GCA_027560395.1 Boaedon fuliginosus | reverse complement strand
GCAAACACTTTGATCCAATAGCTGTGCAGCGGCTATCAGCTGTTGGATCAGAGTGTTTGCAGAGCACCACCACAATTTTGAAGGCAATCCCGTGCAGCGTGCTTTTGACAACCGATCGGGAAGCGCGTCCACAAAACGGGTAACCAGCGAACCAGTAGGAACACATCCCTGATCACATTATAATTTTTTAATATATTCATAATGGTAACCTTTATACAGATTATATACTTAGCAGGGGAGAGAGAGAGAGAAAGAGAGAGAGAGATGGCCTATAAATAGTACAGTATCTACCATACTGTATATAGTATTTAGTATGCAGTATATAGCAACATGAATGAACAAACTCCCATACCTAAACAAAGAGGAGAGGAAAAAAACTCATGGAAAATCTAGCATATGTTACATAAATATTCAACTGTGAGGTTTAAATCAGCTAAAGGAATTTGATAAATCCTTATTTAAGACAGTTAAGAAGCAGATTATAATCTGTACAGCATACATATTATATGACCCCTATTCACTTTGTTTATATATTAAATGTTGGTAATATTCAGAAACAGCTCTAGGGCCTATCATGTCACAGATTTCTGAAAATAAATTTAATATAGCAAGTTCAATAAATTATTAAAGGTAAATCTAATAAACAGAATTCCAAACTAAGCACTTTTACATGCTTTTGAAATTCATTTTATCCTGGGAATCCTGTGTGGTCGTGTTTAACCCTTTTCTTTTACAGTGCTGGTTTTCATTCTGAGACATGAACCCTAGAGCATTGCAGAGATGTGAGCATACAGCTAATCATGTCTCTAAACTGCTCTGCTAGTTTGCCCTGTAAAAATCATAGATAATTCGTGACTCACCAATATCAGAGCTACAGATTCGTTCCTGTGGATGAGCCGGGAAACAGCTGCAAGCTTCAGTCGGATCCTGAATACTGAGGGTTAGAAGGAGCAGTGGTGAAAATAGGAAGGTATTGAGTAGAGGAGCCATGCTGCTTGTAACACACCTGGATGACTGGCAAGCTTGAAGAAAAGGTTCTTTCGCTGTTCAATCCCAACTCCCCCCCACACACACACATTTGCTAATGACAATCTAGTTTCCTCTCAGAGCAAGCAGCAATTTAATTTCAGCAGATTAAACGATTTCTATTGGGTGCAGAAATGCTCTGACAGCCAATCCTGAAGATATACCTATATTAAGTAACTTTTAAGGTTCCTGACATGGGGACTGTTTTTCCTTTCTTTAAGCCAAAAGCGTATTATTGGTGAAACAGAGATTTCTTTTATCAGAAGAAATGTTAATGTGAGAGGAACTCATCTGGGATGCAAGGGGAGCCAGCTAGAGGAGGTGCTGTGGTGGAGGGGGAGACCTAGGGGCTGTATACCCAGCTGTATGCATGGCCGGAACTGTATATCCGACAGGAACTGTATATCTGACAGAAGTGACTGCCACAGGAGATGATCATTTGCTTAATTTTTAAAAAGACATGTACAGCTGAATTGTTTATATTTACAATATTTTTCAGAGTATAAAACGTTCTGAAGTATAAGATGCACCCAGCTTTTGGGGAGGAAAACAAGCGAGGAAAACATCTGCATCTGTCTCCCAGCAATTTGTCTTCTGTGCTAAATCAGGCTGAAACTAAAACTGAAACAGGCTTCAGAACAGGAGACAAAGGGGAAAAAAACTGGGAGGCAGAGTTTTTTTCTCCTTGTTTTCCTCGCCAACAGCTCACAACAGCCGATTGGGGCTGCTCTTGCTGAATCAGTCTGTGCTGAAACTGAAACTGGATTCAGCACAAGAGATACAGGGGGAAAAAATCTACCTCAGATTCTTTTCCCCCTTCCCTTTGCAGTTTCAGTTTCAGCATAGACTGATTCAGTAGGAGCAGCTGATACCCCCAATCAGCTGTGTGTGGAGGCAGCAATCCCTGGAGTCTTGCTGAAAATGGGAGGAACAGGCAAGGCGGTGCTCTGCAGTCTGGAACAGGTGCGTGTGGACGACGAAAATGGTGGGTGGATGGGGCTACATTCGAAGTATAAGATACACCCTAATTTTCAGCCTCTTTTGGGGAAAGGAAGTGCATCATATACTCCAAAAAATACGGTACTGTTCATAGCTACACAATTACTTATTTTAATGATCATTTTAACTACTCTAACAAAATTTTAAATAGTAAGGGGAGATAGAAATGATCTTATTCAATAAGAATCAAGATTCCATATTATTGTTAATTTAATCACTCATAATAGTTTAGTTTATTATTATTGCCTGTTATAACCAATATACTTACCAAAACATCTCCTACCATTGTCAGATATTACAAAACCTGGAGGGCAGATACACTGAAATCCTCCTGGAGTATTAGTGCAGGATCCAAACAAGCAGATGTTAGGATCCTCATTACATTCATCAATATCTGAAAACATAATTAAAACATTAAATATTTTCTTATTGAAATACTTTGTGCCAGAGAGTGGCTGGAAAATGTTATAATTGTCAAGGTACCATATGTTAAAAAAAGAAATTTTAATATCACATGTATCTTAGATTAAAAACATTTTGTATTTATCTGTTTGCTTCTAATACTATGTGAAAGATAATTAGCAAAGGCACTTTTTGCTGGATATAAAAATAGCAACCATCTCACAAGTATAGGTTTAAAAAATATGTAGTTACAACCTCCTGAGTTGCGAAAAGTCACCATCAAGAAACAGGCCACCTGTAAATAATATGAGTATAGACCAAACAGGAAATTTGTGATGGTCCAAAGTTCATTGACTACAATTTTGATAAGATTTATTCAGCATGGGAACAACTTCTGAAAGATCATGTTACTTAAACACGAGGGTCAGTATGTTTCTGGTATCACAGAACAATCACACACACACACACACGTCTGTGTGTGTGTGTGTGTGTGTGTGTGTGTGTGTAGCACAATACTTAAATTTTATTTCCATAAACAGCTTTGTTACCATGCAAACTATCTCCAGAAAGAAAAGGCAGACTTACCAATGCAGCTTTCACTTTTTACTTCATATCCTGGTGGGCAGATACATCTGAATGATCCTTCCAAATTCTGGCATGTCCCAGGAAAGCATGAGCCAGGAAGCACTACACACTCATTAATATCTCAACAGAATGGAGGGGAAAAAGTGGCAATTTAAGGATTCTGAGTTGGATTTATGTCTTAAATTTATATTCTGTCTGTCATCCTAGAAAGCAAGATTCATTATTTGTCCATAACAGAAGCAGAAATAGATATTGACAGACTGTCCCATAATCACTTAATGGTTCTCATAGATATGGATAAATGTTAATTTCTAGTCATAAATCAGTATTTTTACTGCTGCACCATAAAATATATAGGCACAATAGGCAAATATTGTACACAAATTCATCGAACTTCTCCCAATTTCTATCTTTTATAGTAGGTTCATCTTCAAGAAAGAGTCATGGCTGAAAGAACTGTTAAATCTGCAGTTGAAAAAATTATATCTAATGTTAAAAGCAGCCCCTGCAGATAGTGCATAATCAAATCTCCTGCATGGAAATTTAATGGTATATTTATCCTACAGAAATTAAGCTACTTCAAATCTGCATCCCAAATAGCTAAATGTTGGGCAGCCAATAAATTTAAATAAACACATAAATAAAATAATTACACAGTTCTATGTGTGGTGTCTAAAAACCTATATTCCACAATGTCTAGTGCAGCTGATTACATGTGCATTACGTTGTAGTAGCATAGGGCACTCCATAACTGCTTTTATACATACCAATACAGTTTTTGCCATCTGGAGTAAGTTCATAACCTTCATTACATAAACATTTGAAAGAACCAATTTCATTAAAGCATCTTCCATTTCTGCACACCTGCCCGAAGAAGGAACTGCACTCATCAATATCTATAAATAACCAAGAAAAAGTTAGGTATTTCTCACAAGCTCAAGTGCAATGAAATGAATATATAGACAGCATTACCAGATTTAAGGTACAAAACACAGCTAATGGATAAAATCATGGAAATGGAAAAATAGGGCTGGTAAGGAATGAGGTCCTTGTATAGTATATAAAAAAATAATCTCCCGAGCACTTTAAGGTATATGGGTTATTTAAGAATAAATCTTTATTTTTTAATATTTCATACATCAAAGAAATCTATTCAGAAAGACCAGAAATATTTGTATATAAATTTTGATCTTCATCTTTACTACATGTACAAAAGCCAGTATGGCCATACTTTATGGCAGAATGACAGAAGGAGGCTGCTTTGAATAGGTTTTTGACAGAACCAAATGAATTTTTCAAGTCTTTGCACTTAGCCCTCATAATTCGTACCAGCTTCAGGTACGTTATCCAATTCAAGAAAATCTAGATACAGGAAGCGTTAAATTGATTTGAAACAGTCCATTAAATCCTAACCCTAACCTATTGGAATAGTGGAAATTGAGAAGAGTGTTTCAGTTTAGCAGAGGAAAGAATATATTTTAATTGAAGCATTGGTTGGGCAAATGGATAGCACTATTATACTCTGGTTGATATTTTAACTGCCGGCTGGGAATAAGCTGGAGGGATATGGCAGCAAATCAAAGGAGAAGGACAATCACCTTGTCTAGCTGGCTGGCACACCTACAAACCAAGACCTCTCATTTTGGCAGTGATATTAAATAGATGCAAAAGAGACAGGGCCTCACTGGCAATGGTGAGTACAAATATAGTTTATGTTGATATGTGAAAAAGAGGTTAATACTGCAACTCAATAGCGGAGATAGTACTCTGTGGAATTCTACAATATAGATGCCAGAAGTGCAACCATGTAATTCTACTCTCTGAAACCATCCACAGTAAAACATCACAATCTCCACAACAGAAATGATTCCAAAGGTTTTGTGCTTAGTGCTAAAAGTTCAAGCAGGATCAGCATTGCACTCCTTCTATTTCTCTCCAACAAAAGGAAATCTATCAGGCAATTAGAGCCAATTTGATTCTCAAATCCGTCTAAGCAGCCACATTCTTGGATAATTTGCCCCCCTCCCAAAAAGTAGACTTATTTGTATTTAATTACAAGTAAAACTCCAAATCCAGAAAAAAACATTTTTGGAAAGGAATAGAATATTTGTTATTTCAAGTGTGAGCCAACTAAAGATCTTCTGTGTTTGACTTACATGAGTTTGACGCATAAGAAATTTTGGTAGACTGCCCTCATATTATCTACCATTCTTATCAAAAACTGTTAGAATTGAAATATACAGTAACAATAGGCCACGTAAAACAACAGCAAAGAAATAACTGAGAAATGACAACCAAATTCTGATTAGTTAAAAGTATAATCATAATTACACTGCTCAATAAAATTTATGAAATTGAAAGTTTATCCTATTTTTTTCTGATTGCAGGACTGAATTAAACATTTTAGCATTTGCATGTTTCTCTTTGAATGTAATATATCATCACTTTTTCTAAATGATATGTACTATTTATTCATTCTCTTACCCATACAGTCATTATTATGAGTTAGCTCAAATCCTGGATAGCAGAGGCAGTTATATGATCCAACTGTATTTTTACAAGTTCCATTCCCACAAGGATGTCTTTCACATTCATCTACATCTATAGATAGAAAACATTAATACCAAAACATTATTCACAATACAATATTTTTCCATTTCTTTATGTGTTTTACTAAGCTTATGTGGCTCTCAAAAAACTACTCTACTAACTGTAGAACAAATATCTTGTACCACAGGAGCAACTCAAAAACCACCCATCCCCAAAAGTCTTGTAGAATATCCACATTTTAAATACTATTCTGAAATAGTAGCTATCAAGGAAGTCATCCTTATTTTCATGGATATGCTCTTCATGCAGTCATGAAGTAGACAGACATATTCTCTAAGAGTTGGGCCCCACAGCAAGACTTTTTTGCTTAGTCTTATTAGGCAAGCAGATTCTACTGAGAGATGGTGATGTCCAAGATATCCAAGTCCTCAGCCATTAAGGCTTTAAATTTGAACTGGATCTCCCTAGTATTATGAGCTGTAGGGTTATAGTTTTTTATAGATTTACAGATTACAGATTAACAGAATTGGAAGGGACCTTGTAGGTCATCTAGTCCAATCCCCACCCAAGCAGTATATCCTACACCATTTCTGACAAATGGCAGTCCAATCTCTACTTGAAAGCCTGCAGAAGTTCTGAA
Source organism: Boaedon fuliginosus (assembly GCA_027560395.1). NCBI lineage: Eukaryota > Metazoa > Chordata > Lepidosauria > Squamata > Lamprophiidae > Boaedon > Boaedon fuliginosus. Next base: position 389,487 of record JANHGC010002056.1, on the reverse strand, counting down.
GGCAAGCTGTTCCATTGATTTATTGTTCTGTCAGAAAATTTCTCCTTATTTCTAGGTTGAATCTCTCCTTGATCAGCCTTGCTACTATGCTTTGTACTTCACTGAGGTTTTAGCTTGATTGAAATCTTGTGTATAAATGGGCTGTATTAATTGCATGTTTTTATTTGCCATATTCCTTTATTAATATATGTGTTATGTAGATCCTCTTGTCTGAACTTTCTATCTGTGAGGTCATGTCTTTCAGAGTAATTTATGGGTATTTATGGAGAGCAAATGATCTCAGCTGCCATTTTTGGATTTCATCTGCTATTGGTGAATAATTGCAACACTGCTGACAGATGGTGTCATTTATTATGTGTTCTATAAATGGGATGTCAGGATCCTATAGGACAGTACATTTGGAAGGTTTCCAATTTCTGAATTTTGTATACTTATTCACATACCCATGCACATTGTTTGATCACGGGATGCCTTAAAACCATTTTGACAGATACAATAGTAACTCCCTTCTTTATCCACACATGTGCCATGACTACATACATTAGGTATTTCCTGGCATTCATTCCGATCTAAAACAAAACATAAAACACATGATGCATATATTTATCTACGGTGTTAGAATCTGTTAATGATTATTAGAGTCCAAGCCTACTCCCTGGTCAAAATTGTTCTATGAAAAAGCTCTATTCACTGAATCAACTATCTTTGAACAAGCTTTATTTTCTGTGCATGTTAAAATCAACATATTAGCTATATTGAAGGAAATTATATCACTGATTTCCCTACTACATTTTTCTGTTTATGAATTTAAAAAAGGGTGAATGAAATGCAAATTCAGTATAGAAAACTGGAAAAGATGTAACTAAAGTGAAAATTAAGCAACATGCTGACCATAACTGACTCCTTACCAATGCAAGCACCATTGGGTGAAAGTTTGAAACCTGTAGCACATTCACAGCGGTAACTACCAGGGCTATTGATACAATCCGCATTTCGTTGACAGAGATTATCACCATTGCTACATTCATCAATATCTGGAACATCAATAATCCATGATTAAGAATCAATATATATTATTATATATTTTTATTATTATTATTATTATTATTATTATTATTATTATTATTATGTATTGTCTTTTTAATGATGTTTTATTGTACTGTTCTTAATTGTTGTAAGCCGCTTCGAGTTCCCCTTGACTGGGGAAGAGAAGTGGGGTATAAATTTAAATAAATAAATAAATAAATAAATAAATAAACTAAGGCAGAATATCGGCAGATAGCCAGAATCCGCAAAGACCAAGTCGGGAAAGCAAAGGCTCAGAAGGAACAAACACTTGCAACCAAAGTCAGAGAAAATTAAAAAAAGTTTCTTCCAACATATAAATAACAAGGGAAAAAAATCAAGGAAATGGTCATTAAAGGGAGAAGAGGGCAAGGAAATAACAGGCAATCTCTCAAAGACAAAATCCTAAAGGATGCGGCCGCGCAATGCATTCTGAGCACAAACCAATCCCCAAAGACGGGTGGGGAAGGGCAAGATGGCGCCTACCTGTCTACGGTGTCCTGGATGTCCTAAAAGAGGAAAAGAGAGAAATGGGTCCCGGCCCTTGCAAGGGTGGCCCGGTCTCCCCTCCCCCAGGGGGAACTCTCTGCTCCACCCTCCATGAGGCCAGCGAGGGTCTCCCCCCCCCCACCTGCAAGAATTCCCCGTCCGGCTGGCGGCACTTCCTCTCCGTCTGGGCCATCAGCTGCTGCAGGCGGGAGGCCTCCCCGGAGAGCTGGGCCAGGGCGACCCCCCACTCGGCCTCCATCTTCTCCTCCTGCTCGGCCAGCCAGGCCAGCCACACCGTCTGCCTCTCCCGGAGCAGCTCCTGCAGGGACTCCAGCACCAGGACCACCTTCTGCTTCTCGGTGGCAAATTGGTCCTGGGGGACAGAAGGGGGGAGGATCAGAGGGAGGGGGAGATTTCCCAGCCAAAGAACCAGCATCCCTTGGGGGCTGCCTCCTGCCCCCTCCCCAAGGGACCCACCTGGCACTCCTGCCGGCTCTGCTCCTCTGCCTGCCTCTGCTCCAGCAGCTTCTCCTCCTCCTTCTTCAGGGGCTCCAGGAGGCCATCCAGCAAGTCCTGCGTGCAGAGGGGAGGGTACTATTCCTGGGTCCCAAATGGCAGCGCTCCCACCCAGAGAAGGGCCACTGGTATCCCCGTTCCACACTCAGAGGCCCTGCTGGGTAGTGTCCCAGGGGCAGGCAGGGACCCACGAGGCAAAACCCCCCTGGTCTCCTCTCTTGCTGCTGAAAAAGAGCCTAGCTGTCTGAGCCGGAAGCCATATTGGGGGGGTGTTTGGAATCATCCCTTCTGGCCTGCCACATCGGAGCCTGGGAAATCGGAGGGCAGATTGTGAGTGAGCAGATCAGAAAGACATAACAAGAGCCTTGGAAAGGTCAAGGTCAACTTTAGAGTGCACCTGCCAGGAGGGAGAAGAAGAAATAGCGCCAAAGGGGTAGAAGTGGGTTGGACCATGGATTGAACTGGTGGTTGGAGGGGGAAGGCCATGAAATTGGATGGTGGGAAAGTGAAACCCGAAAAGTGCCAGGATGGCTTCCTAATAAACTTCTGCTTGGACGGATTTTGTTTCTGAGAATTGAGTGAAAATGGGGAGTTTGCCTGGAACGCTGAGCCTGGCTCCCCTCCGCCATCTTTTAACTGGTAGCCTTTGTGGGCCTCTCACAGCTGCCCAGATCATCTTCCCATCTTTCAGGGGACTTCGGGGGACCCCTCTGCCTGTGCCCCCCCCCCAAAGAGCTGATGGAGTGCCCCACGCAGTTTGGGGCTGCCCAGCTCCCCCCTTGAGCAAAGCCTGGCCCCACGGTACCCGTCCCTATCTTGTACTCCTGGGCAGCCTCAGGCAGAGAGAGGAGGGGGTGGCCCTGGTGCCCCTCCAGGCAGCCGGGGCAGAGGAGGCTCTTCTCGCTGGAGCAGAAGGTCTGCAGGGGCTGCCCGTGTTCCTGGCACAGCGGTTGCCTATCGCTCTCCTCCTGGGCCCCCTCCGACAGCCGAGGCCTCTTCACCGGGCAATCCTGGTCCAGCTGCCCCAAGGCCGCCTGCTCCCCTGAGGCTGCCATGGGGCTCTTCGGTTCCCTTTCCCGCCTTTGTTAAGTCTGGAAGGGAAAGCTGCTCATTGGCTCCTTCTCACGGGGGTGGGGAGGTGGGTTGGGGGTAGCATTTCTGAGCCCCTCCCCCCTCCTGTAGGGAAAATGCTCTGAAGCCCCCCTCCCATTAAACTCCAGAGGCATTAACACACACCCCACACACACACACACTTTCCTGCCCTGCGGGAAGTGGGGAAGTGAAGCAGCCAGAACTGGGCAAGCAAGGGGCCAAGGGGGGGGGGCTCAGGCTGCCCAGTGGCTGGAGTAGAGATCAAGGAAAGCCACCTCGGGGTCTGGGGCGCCCTCTTTGGGCATCTATCCGCTCCTCGGTTCCCTCCAGCTCAGCCCGGGGAGCCCGGAGGGTCTCGGAGGGTCCCGGCCCTGGGAGTAAGCGAACCTGGAGCCCCACAGACCTTCCCCCTCTGCGCTCCTGAGCCCCTCCCTTCCCTGCCTTTCTCTCGCCCCCTATTCTGTCCGAACCCCTCCCCCGCTTGGAAGGGACCCCCCCCTTACACCTTGGGGGCCCTTCAGTGGGGGTGGGGGCGCCATTTCTGGGGTGTGTGTGTGTGGAAGTTGACCTCACCTGCGAAGCTCCTTCGCCCAGCACAGCCCCACCCTCCTCCGACGGGCCTCCGATCTATGGGGCAACGGGCGGGGAGCAGCCCCCTCCCCAAACGGAGCCGGGACCGAGGGCCAACTTCGCCTGGCGCCTGAGCTCAGCCCGCCGCCCGGGAGGCTAGGAGCCGGCTCTGTAGACGGGGAGCGGCGCCGGAGCTTTAGGTTTCGTTTTCCGGCTCCGAGGCGAGGCGGGCGGGCGGGAGGAGGCGGTGCTGCCCCTCCCCGCGATGAGCCTCCCTACTCCGGCTGCTCCCCTCCGCGGGGCTCCGGCGGGCCTTTCCACGGCACGCGGGTGTGGGGAAGCCGGCCACGCGATGAGCCCGGGCGCCGTGGGGCTCCCCTCCCGCCCCCCTGGAAAGGAGACCCTCCCCTCCGGGGGGGGGGGGATCGGGCCAGCATTCGCTTCGTGGCTCCCGGGACGGTCAAAAGAGTCTTGATGGGGGCTCAGTTCAGGGCGGGCGTGGGGAAGGGGAGCCGCCTCCCCCGGGCCTCGAACCCGCCCGCCCGAGGCTTCCGAAGAGACCCTGCAGAGCCCCTTTCTCCCGGGGGGCTGCCAGGGTTAGCCCCCCCCCATTCGCGGGTGGGCGAAGGGATCGAGCGGGATCCCCTGGCCTCGGGCTGAGCCCCCATCAAGACTGGCCAGCTGCCCCCGGAGGAGGCGGGCGGGGTTTCAGCACCGGACAGCGCCGGCCTCGCCTCCGCCCAGAGGACGCCCCCCCTCCCGTCCTGGGAGACACCCCCCCCTT
>JANHGC010002056.1:356247-375842 GCA_027560395.1 Boaedon fuliginosus | reverse complement strand
ATGTTCTGGAATCTCACCCTCGGCTTATACTCGAGTCAATAAGTTTTTCCAGTTTTCGTAGGTAAAGTTGGGTACCTCGGCTTATATTCGGGTCGGCTTATACTCGAGTATATACGGTATATATATATATATAAAATTATACTTTAGTACATATAACTTTTTTACGCTGGTATTTTTCTTTTGACGATTGTTTATAATTATAGTTTTTACTTAATCTGTTCATAGGAAGAATATGTAATTTTGTATTTTTGGAAATATTTGCTGACAGTCCATATGGAAAAAAATATATTATCAATGAACAGTAGTCCACTGGTAACAACTTTCTCTTTGGGTCAGTAATGTTCCTGTTTTGACCTCTTTACATAGAGGATTGGTTATACACATACTTCCATATATACACCCTACCCCGCCCAGAGACATATTTTTTTACCTGTACAATTTCCTCCAGTTCTGTCCAGTTCATAGCCATCATCACAGATACAGTGAAACATGCCAGGTAAGTTATTGCAAGTACCAAACACACATATATTCTGAAAGGCACATTCATCAATATCTAAAACAAAGGATAATACAAAATGATTATTCACTTTGTATGAATACAATACATACACCCAATAATTTATTTCCCAATAATTCATCAAATGAAAACCTGTATTTGAAAGGTCCTAGTGTTTACTGAGTGAAAGTTGGCTCTATTAATTTTATTATACAATAAGAAAAGAATGTCACGAATGAAGGCCATTATACATATCCCAGGACAATGTTGCAGGATCCAATCTGGGTCGATCACTGGGACCAGAGATTTTGTCTTCTGAGTTTTTGGACTTGTACTAGAGCCCATCCTTAGGAAACTTCACACTCTGCCAGAGAGAAGTTTCCTGAAGATGGGATCCGTCCCTAGTCTGAAAGCTTGAAAGACAAAACCTCTGCTCCCAATGACCAAGCCAGATTGGATTTGCAGAAGAGAATGTATAATCTTAGAATACAATATTTGTATATGATGGAAACATTTAAAGGAGATTATTTGAAAATATTTGCATATCACATTGCATTCATATGGCATATTGTTTTCCATTCAAAACATCTAAAACAAAAAAATGAAATAATTTAAATAGCATACCAAAATAACTGACAAAATCATTTTACTTTGAAATCTATTGAAAAATATATTACCACAAATACAAAATTCTTATGTTTACTTTTCTAAGATCCCTAGTAATGTAATATATTTCCATATACATACGTTGTAACCAGAACATTTTTTTCTACATGCTATTTGTCAATTGCCAAAAATAGTCAGTCCACTGTTCAATGCAACATTTTGTGCAAAGCCATAAAAACTTCTAGTGCAAACCTTCATTTTGCCTGAGAAGAATAGCTAGCTTTATATGGTGTATCCTATGGTGTATATTCTGCATCACACAAAAACTCTGCTAGTATTTGGAATTTACCTCCTCATATTTGATCCAAATTCTCAAAAAAAAAAGGTGGGGGGGGGCAGGGAGGAGTCCCTGTGGATTTTACTCCACTAGTTGTTGCTGACTATAGGGGCAGTGCTAATCTCCGTTTCAAGGGCCATTGAGCCAGCGCTGTCCAAAGACATTTCTGTGGTCATGCAGCCAACATGTCACAGAGCGCTCTTACCTTCCCACTGAAGTGGTATATATTTAGCTACCTGCATGTGAATGCTTTGAAATTGCTAGGTTGGCAGGAGCTAGGGTGAGGACAAGAGCTCATCCCATCATGCAACACTTGGGTCTTGAATGTGGACTATCGACTTTCCAACCAACAAGCCCAGGGTCTTACCGCTGAGCCACTGCTCAGTCGCAATCCAGATACTCAAAATGAGATTAGAATTACCTTGGCAAGTTCGGCTATTGGAAGTTGAAGTGAAGCCCATCTCACACTCACAACGGTATCCACCAGGAATATTAAGACATTGTCCATTGTCACACAGATTAATATTTTCTGCACATTCATCAATATCTATTGAATTGGAAATGTTACAGCATTAAGAATGTATAGATGAGAAATTCATTTCATTTACTATTTCTTAAATTCATTATAGAAAAAAAATATTTTCCAAGGAATATATACACCATTTTCAAAATAATCTGTATTTTGAAATGATATGTGAGAAAATTTAGGACTTTGATGAAACTCCATATTCAGGTTCACATAAAAGTAAATGCTGAACCGATCCATTGTCACATGAAGTTCTGAATTCCACTTCTAAATTACATATAATTCTTTCATAAAATATGTTTAAACTTTCTCTCACCTGAACAAATAAATCCATCTCCAGTAAATCCTTCTGCACAGGTGCAATGGTATGACCCAGGAGCATTCACACACTGAGCATTTACGCTACATTGGTGTGTTCCATTCGAGCACTCATCAAGATCTAGTAAAGCAAATAAGAAAGAAAAACTCATAAACATATTAATAGTAACCATTATTTGGCTTTACAGAATTCACAGAAGCAAACTGCTAGCAGAAGTTGGCTTAAAGGCTATTAGTATGGGCTTCAATCATTATGATATAATTCTCTTGAAAAAGCAAAAAGTTTAGCTTGATATTGATTATCGAAACATCCGAAAATTGATTAATTGGTTAAATGCTATCTCAGATCTTCTAAAAAGGCCATAAAAACATTTGATGAACTATGAGAATAGTTATGATCCCACAAGGTGGTATCCTCTTAGTAAACTCTAGAGATCATGCAAGTTTCACTGACTGTCTTGTGGATAGTTATATTTGAATAGTGAATAACAATGAAATATACAAATGTACTTTTAAAATACTGATGAGGACAAGAAGATTTGAAACAAAAAGACTATCTGAAATTGGAGAGAAGATACTGCAAAAAACAATAGATATAATTCATTCCTTTCTTGGTGGTGGGGTGCTAATGGTGTTAATTTACTGAAATTCTCAGAGCTACATTTTAATTTTTGCATAAATACACAGCCTAAGCAATATTGGGAATTGGGAATTAATTTTCAGATGACAGTGAAAGTCATTCTTTTTGCAGCAGTTGTCTGAAATTATTTTTTGGAATAGGAAATCCTGACAAATATACGATTTTAAATGATAAGTTTATAAAGTTTGCTCTGAACCAATACATCCATATGCAAAATGGAAGCATCTGATTTAGCCTACATGGAGAAGAGAGATTCTATCTGAAATTTGTTGAAATTCTTTTAGATCCATTTCCCAGAAATATATATACAACTGATTCTGTTATGTGGTGTCAGTTAGCTATTTATCTTATTGATCAACCTATAGAATCAATTTTAAAATGAACACATAACTTACATTTGCCTTTTTATGAGGCAAACAACCATATCAATTTATCTTTACTCACCTATACACTTAATTCCATTTCCAATCCATCCTTCCTTACAGCTACATCTGAAGCTTCCCGGAACATTGAAACACAGACCATGCATATCACAGTTGTGGGCACCAATCTCACATTCATCCACATCTAAACAAACAAATGTTAAACAGTAAAATATTGAAACTTTTAACTAACTTGTTAACTGTTAGCTAGGTTGGTAATAATGATAATGGCTTTAATGTACCACAGATTTTAAATACCATGATTGTTTCTCTTTTTATAACATCTGCAACTGATAAAAAATAACTGTAAACAATTCCTATAAATCATAACATAGATTTAACATAGATTTAAATATAATGGATATTAATTTCATAAACATAAGAAATTTATTTATTTATTTATTTATTTAATTCGATTTATACCCCACCTCATTTCCCCGGTTAAGGGGAACTCAACATAGTGACATAGGCAATTGTAAGCAATTAGTCATAGAAAAGCATCAAAATATATACAGGAGCCAATATAACATGAAAAGAAAACCTGTCACATCTTTCAGTGACACATTTTCTTGCAGTTCCTGATATGACAGAAGAGGCACAATGTAATTCCAATAAAAATATCAATAAATCAAATACCAAAAAACTCCAAAACGAACTAAAAATTGTGTCTTGAATTACATGCAAGAAAGGATGAACTAAAAGTAAGAAAAGAAACTGCTGTGCAAATTTCATAGAAAGCGTTTTACATTCATCTGATTTCTACTGCTGTCATCATATCTACGGACATTAGGTGAGAAGCAAGCATGTGGAAATAATAAATTCCTTATAAGATTTTTCTGATCAGCATACATTTGCTTTTAAAGAAAACAATGTACAGGAATTTCAAGTGCTGGGATTTCAAAGTCAGCTACAAGTAGTCATCAGTTAATGACTCATTAGCGACCCTTCAAAGTTCAGTCTGGATGGTTGGCTCATACTTACAAAAGTTACAGCACCCCACAGTCATGTGACTGAATTTGTGATTTTCCCTGCTAGCTTCCTTCAAGCAAAGTGAATGAGGAAACTGGCAGGGAAGGTGACAAGTCTCCCCAGCAAGTTATTTGCACTCCCCACCCCCAGCATTAATCACTGTCCTTGTCCAGTCACATGGCACCGGATGAGCCACTTGTGCACCCTCCCCCATTTAGGATCAGTCATGCCCACATTATGCTTCACCAGCATAACCTCTTCCACCTGAAAGCATCCATCTGCAGAATCCCCCTTTTTTAATAGCATGAGAAGCAAGCCCAAATCAGTAACAATGAAAAATGTTCAGAACCTCTCCAGAGAGGCAAATCTAAGTTTGTTTGTGCTTGTTTTTTAAAAATAGTATTGTATATCATACCTGTGCATCCAGTGGTTCCCTTCTTGACAGAATAACCCAGCTGGCAATGACAAATGAAGGATCCTTTGGTGTTCTCACATTCTCCAAACATGCAAATGTTTGAATTTAGATCACATTCATTCACATCTGTATAAAAAAGTAAAATGTCTTCTATATTTTGGCTAACATTTAAAAGAGTTTGATTAGCAAAATCAAAGAACTGTTATATATTAATAAATTACTTAAGCGTATTATTTAATACCTTGCAGAATTATAGAATTGGAAGAAGACATTTAAACCAATGAGTGCATTCTCCTGCTTACTAAAGTATAGCAATAGGAATAGTACTTAGACTTATATACTGCTTCACACTGAAATACTTTGGCCACCTCATGAGAAAGAAGGACTCACTGGAGAAGAGCCTAACGCTGGAAGCGATTGAGGGCAAAAGAAGAATGGGACGACAGAGAATGAAGTGGCTGGATGGAGCCACTGAAGCAGTCAGTGTGAGCTTAAATGGACTCCGGGGGATGGTAGAGGACAGGAAGGCCTGGAGGAACATTGTTCATAGGGTTGCAATGGGTCGGACACAACTTTGTGACTAACAACAACACTGCTTCACAGTGCTTTACAGCCCTCTCTAAGCAGTTTTACAGAGTCAGCATATCGCCCCTAACAATCTGGGTCTTCATTTTATCTCCAACTGATAACTATCCAGCCTCTCCTTGAATACATTGGAGAAGGGAACCTGACCAAGTCCTATTCTTATTGGCCATCTTACTATTTGGATGATTTTCTAAATATTTATCCACATACTGCCTTAAGACCCAGGACGTTTATTCTGTGTTTTCCTCTTTAGGATGATGATTGAAACAATCCTTTAGTTACCTGAAAAGTACTATCATACATCAAGGCTAAGCATAGCCAGGTACATTATTACAATTCTATTGCTCTAAACCTATGCTAGCTTCTTTGAATCTTTTTTAAATTTGCCATCTGAACAGCTCTCTGTCAAAATGGAGTATGAGCAATACAGCATCGTAACTATTTCTTCACAGAACTGGAAACTTTATTTGTATTGTTGCAATCTAAGATTGCATTGCCCTTTTACACCACAACTTACAATAGACCCAAATTCAGCTTCTGATCAGTTTCAATTCCGAAACACATTTCAATAATGTTATTATTGTGCCTGGTATGGAATAAAATGGGTGCTTTCATTTCATGAAGGTTTGAGCAAAACATCCCTTGAAGCCTCTTTTCAGCAGATTTTTTATATATGTCTCCTAAGTATTAGCCATCTCATTAAGTGTTGTGTGAACTTCAAATCTGATGAGCATTCCCTCTGCTTTTTCATCCAAATTATAACTAAAAAGGTTAAATATACTAGGCTGAGCACTACGTTCTATGCTATTCCACTTGATATCTTTATTCAATCTGATGAGGAACCATTCAAGAAAACTGACCAGCAATGAATCAATTTTACATATATGCCATCTTCCCATCCAAAATTAGTTTATTAGAATATCATAGGTACAAATAAAGTCAAGATACATATTCCCCGCATTTTCACAAGGTGAAATTAAATCTCTATCTTAACTAAAACTACATTTAAGCACAGAAAAAAAATCTAATTAATTTCTCCTATTTGTATGTTATTATTTTATAACATTAGCTTATTATAAAAGGGAACCTCTGAAATATGTAACTGTCTCACATACCAATGCATATTTTCATGTCAACAGAAGCCATGAATCCATCATAACAAAGACAACGATATTCTCCTGGAATGTTAATGCATTGTCCACCATCACAGATATCTGGGTTACTGTCACATTCATCAATATCTGAAAAAAAAAAACCTCAATATCATCACATTTGATCTTTCATTTGCCTAATAAATTTGATATACTTTTTCCCAATAATAAAATTTGAAAAAAATGTTCAAATACATAATTATATAATCTGCTATGAAATATTTGTCAGGGCACACATTTTTTTTCAGCATAACTGTAGAATGTCAATATTTTGTACTCTTTACCTGTATTAAAGTGCCCCAAATTCCCTTGTTTCCAGGCATATTTTATTTTCCCATCTTGCTGCCTTACCTAAATTTCTGCATAGTGACTTTGCTGTAGGATATACTTATTCCCTTGGACTACTGTAAAATTCTTACTAACATTTCTGTTTTATTCTATATCTAGGGATCTGAAATCCTTTGCCCAGGTCTGCCTATGCTAATCTGGAATGATTCTTACACTGTAAAAATACTTCCCTTATTCCTTTTATGAAACAATCACTAATCCAGCAGCACCATGCCAAAATCCTGCCATTCTACATATGTATTTTTATGTTATGTGCATGTTCCAAAGGGGAAGAACTTGCATGTCGATTATGTGACATTGTTTTTGTCAGTTTGATAAAAGCAGCTCAACTTGTGGCTGCCTAGGCATTTAACCCATGGGCTATTTTCATTCGTGACTTGACTTTCCTGAAATTTCAGTACATTTTTTTGATGCCTAAAAAAAAATTCCCATATGAGTTTCTTGTTGAAAATGAATAGTTCTAATGCTCAGACTGAAATTTGTGAGAAAACTATTACCCTAGATATTAAGCAAACTTTCCTTTTCAGAAGTTTATCATCTTTCCTAATTTACATGTTTTAAGAGAAAGATAGGAGAGAGTTTTTTTCATGTTTTTTTTAAATAAAGCACCTTTGATGCTATAAAGATATATAAATCTTTGCAAAGATTACAAAGAATGCAAAGACTTGCAGAGATTGTCCTTCCTTTCTGCATTTTTATTTTTTAAAAGAATATATTATGTATATATTGCTACTTTGTTGTACTTTACTGGAACCATACATTTGTTAGAATAATAATTCATACTAATTTTACTGTTGAAACTAAAATCCTAGTGTGACAGCTTAAAAGCAAGTAAGGAAATTATTGAAAGAATTAGGCTCCATATCAAGGTTATATTTGATAATAGAATATAATAAGCATAATATAAATCTAATAAATGATCATTATTTATTTGATTTATATTTCCATTATTCAGATAGGAGCTCAAGCTAATGTACATAGCATTCCCTCCTCTAATTTTCCCCTAGAACAATTGCCCTGCGAGGTAATTGGGCTGTGAGAGGGTGACTCACTGAGGTTCTATAATTTAGGATGGGTTAGAACCTCCTAGTCCAGCATCTTTACCACTGCATCGCCCTGGTTATTAGATGGTTCATGGTTCATTCTCTAAGCTTCTTTACTATAGAACAGTATAGACATTTTCTCATTGTTCAGTGGATACAGTATAAGAAATAAAGTCAAACTTCTTTATCTTACCTGCACAACTCCTCATATCTGGCATCAGAGCATATCCATCACTGCAACTACATTCATAGCTGCCTTCTGAATTACTGCAGTGAGTGTCACAGCCTCCATTCATAATCATGCACTCATCAATATCTAGGAGAATATATTTGGGACAGATGATACTCGTATCTTATAAAACATCCCTTTTTTGTTTCTAATAGCTGCATTTGTACATTTTTATTCCCCAGTTTTCATATTTCTCCCCTATTTCTATCAATAGAAGAACCTAATGCTTTTAGAAGTCAATATTTTGTGATATAACTTATCAAACTAAACTAAAATTGAGAAAAGCTAAATTAACAAAAAGTGCAATTTTTGTACTGAAGTGTACTCAGGGTAGAACAGCTTTTTTAGATCTTGAAGCTACATCTTATTTTTTATGAAGTTGAAATTCTGAAAAGAACACATTAAAAAATTATAAAACTGACAGGTATTAAAATTTCTAGTACTCACCGATGCAGCCTTGCTTATCTGGAGTTGCTTGGTACCCAGGATTACAGGAACACTGATACATTCCAATCACATTCACACATTTCCCATTTCTACATAAGTTATCGCTAAGAGAACATTCATTGATATCTGAAAAAGAAAATTTGCTTGGTTCAGCTCGTCTTTTTTTCAGGTTTTCAACAGGCAAAAATATAGCAATATGATGAAAGGGGATTCTGCTATGAAGTAAAGAAAATCAGAAAATAATAAACATACAGATACTTAAGAATGTGAAAGCAAATAACAATAGCTTAAGTGCTCAAAAAAACAACAGAAGCAACAAGTACCTTTTTTCCAAATTAAAAATGTGTTGAGATAATGAAGGAAAAATAAATCTTTACATTACTGTATCTTACTTACCTCAATGTGAATTATCTTAAAGGTAAACCGATTATAGTTCAAAGCAGAGAAATCAGAATTCTTTAAAATTTTGTTGACCACTCAGAATTTCTTTTTGTACATGAGCAGCTATATAAATTTGTTTAATAAATAAATGCTCCTTATTTGCAGCATTGTCATCTTTATCAATGTTTATGAGATCATATACAGTGATAACGCAAAGTGTCCTTGGCTCCAATTAAAAAATGTTACCCATATCGCAAGCTTTTCAAGCGAATGTCTACAAAACAATGTTTAGTTGCCTTTTCCAATCCCTCCCAATTTGAATATCTATAACCCTCCTTAATATGTCATTATTTTTAACAAATAAAATTGAGGCAAATCCTTGTATAAATTATCTTCTCAATCCAGAGATAAGGACTCTGCCTCCCTGCTCTAATTAAAGTCACACTGTTTGTTAATGTCTGCTCATCAACAAATGAACAAATTGACACTAAACTCCTGTTTATGGTGGGAACCTTAATGATTTTAGTCAGAAAATTTCAAGGTCTTCTGGTTTTACTTGCTAAGCATGCACACTATTTCTTGAAAATTTAAAAAATACTTAGGCAGACAGCTATTATTTAACATCCAGCTTTTCCGTAGGGAAAAAATTCAAGTGCTTCTTTAGATTTATTGATTTACAAAGATAAAAGACAATGTTATCAAATATTAACTAAGTATTAATAGCTTAATATTATCGACTGCACGTGTATTTTTAGGGTTGATTATTCAGGATGTTCTCTAAGTAAACGTGAAGAATTTAATTTCACATATCTAATCTAAAATGTGAAAGGAAACAAAAGGGGAAAGCTGTAACAGGTATCATTGAAAGTGGTCTGACCTGGCATAATTAAGGTACTAAATACAGACTCAAGTTTCATTACAATGAAATGCTAAAAGCATGAAAAATATGCTTGATATAGTTTTGTTCTGTATTAATATAAAAGCAGGAAGTCATACATTTGTGACAGTTGCAAATTATTCACCATAGAAAAGTGCTAATGGAAGCATGGAGGATCTATTTGGTGAAAAATAGTTCTGTAAGGTTCAGAATGAATACAGTTTCAGAGACAAGTTATTATTTTGGGAGGCATAAATAGATGGGTGGACATAAGACAAGAGAGTAGACAAAGGTGACAAGGCCATTCAGTAAAGTAGGAAGAGCTCAGAATGGCTGCATGTGATTTTTTTTGGGGTCATGGATCCAAAAAAATCCATGGAGGAAAGGGAGCTTAGAATAAACATTTTCCCCCCAAGAATTATTCTGTACATCCCAACCATTACCACTGTGCACTTTATCTATTGCTGCTTCTCCCACCATATTAAATTTTATTTTGTTCTGTTCTATTTTCAGACAGTTATCCCATTGACAAAGAAGCTACAGTAGATAACCAGGTAGACAGAAACCTGATATCCTTTATGTATTAATGTCTGAGAATAAAATGATGAGAAGAAAGTTGTAACTGATGCAAAAATGTTGCAAGTGTAATTAGCATAACTACAGAAGTGCTAAAATATGGATGCAGTTTGTTTATGCAATGACTATACAACATATTTATGTTTGAGAACTGCAGCTTGACTTCAGCTGGAACAAAGATTTTAAAGGAAAAGTTAGGAATAAATGTAAAAACTGTATGTTGTTATATTTTTAAGTGTAACTGGGAAGATGGTGGGACAGAACTGTGATTAAATATACAAAGAATGACCAGACTAAATTTCAGAAATTGCAATGAAATATTATACTGGGCATGCACTGTATATATACATGATTTTGTTTATCAACAGGTCATTGTAAAATGTTTGTATAAATACAAGTATACACAACTGATTTAGGAAAATTATCATAATTATTTACAAAAGAGAATTGTATTTTTCTAGATTTAAGACAGGATGGAAAGCCCAAATTATAGAATAATATGGAGCTGAAGGTCAGTTAATGAGTGGGGTAAAAGTAGTACATAATGGAAGTTAAAGAATGTATGAGAATAAATGGAATGCTGATCTCAAAGATGCTTTTTCAAAAGGCAACTGGACTGTTTTTTTCCTCGAGGAAGAAGAAAACAACATTTCACTTCTCACCCAAAAAACTTCACCAGTTGTAACAGGATGGTGGGTTTAATAACTACTACAAAAATAATGTTTATACCGGCCAAAGACACCTATGAATTAGTGGTGCATTTGGTGGAAGCAAAGAATGGTATCAAGGATAGAAAATGATCGAAGATTACAGTGAATGGTGTTAGTGTATGCCAGATTTAGTTAGTTTATTTTCTTTTATATCTTGCCTTTATATTCTTTTTATTATTTGTTTTTTTTCTATTCTGAAATTTGCATAACACTGCTTTCCCCAAAAGGAAACAGTATGTAGGGTATTTAGGTAATCCAAATGCTCCAGGTAAAACCATTTTTAATGCATTAGTGGATGAATTTATATTATGCTATTGCAACATCATAGATGATTTATTCACAGATTTATTCATAAATGCATGAAGCTTACCCACACATTCTTCACGTGATGAAGACAATTCATGCCCAAGAGGACAGTGACACTGAAAGCTTCCTTCAGTATTCAAGCATTTCCCACCTCTACAAAGAAGGGGGTTACGTTCACATTCATCTATATCTGAAAAGATTTCAAAGGACATGTTAAATGCCAATATAGGGAAGAAACAGGAAACAATTACATTCTAAGATCCTCATTTATAAAAACAGTGACAACTTATCTCCTCTACATTATGTAATAATAATAGAATACTTTATTTGGCCAAGTGTGGTTAGACACACAAGGAATTTGTCTACAGTGCAGAAGCTCTCAGTGTACATGGCAAAGCAACAGAATAATATTACCCAGGGGTGGGTTTCAACTGGTGTAACAACTGGTTCGGTTGGCTTTTGTAAAAAAAAAATTGTTTTTTGCCCTCCAAACTGCCTAGAAGCGGAAAAACAGCTGAGGCTGTCAATCAGCTGTGCTGCTGTCAATCAGCTGTGCTGCAAACGGAGCAAATAAAGGTAGGTATAGCATCCGGGTGGGTGGGAGGACAACCCCCGCCCCCTTAACAAAAGCCAACCGAGCTGATTCGCTAGCATCAGCTGGCCTTAACAAACAGTTCGTCCAAACTGGGGCGAACCGGTAGAAACCCATTCTTGATATTATGGGTAATTTGGTGCTTACAAAATCCTATTTAGATTTTTAAAACCCAATACATTGATATTTCCTTTTAGTGCTATTTCTGAAGTTCTTTTATATATTCTAATATGTGCAAAAGGATCATGTCCCACCATTTTTTAGAGATTTGTTTTAGAATATAAGCAGCAAAATAAGTGCTAAGATTCATGTGCTTTTCACAAATAGCATGTGATCTTTTGCTATTGCTGAAAAATCTTTTTTTGTAGTTAGACCACTATTTAGTTTAATATATTGCTAGTGGTTCTGAAGGAGAAAGAGTTTTATTTTTAGATTCACTGTTAGTGGCTTCCATTAGTCCCATAGCACTTATTTGTACTATTATGGGATATCATGATTCTGAATAGTATACCAAATCATAAAAAAAATGCAAAATAAAAGTAGCAGATATCACTAAAGCAAACTAAAATAATTAAATGGCAATCAGGATTAAAATGCATGTAAAAATAGTATAGTGTAGTATAGTATAATAGAATAACGTAACGTAACATAAAGTACTGGTAGACCGCCTGTAATATAGTGTAGTGTAGCGTAGTATAGCATAGCATAGTATATATATAAAAATATGTACATAAAGAATTGTTGTACCCTAACTGTAAGAATTTTCAGTCCAACACATGAGGAAAATTTAAAGCTGGGGGAAAAAATGCACAAAATCTCCACCACTCACCCATACAGTTTTTCATCATCATAAATCCACTTTCATAGCCCTCAAAGCATTCACACTCAAAGCTTCCTGGAGTGTTGACACAAGTGCCACTTCCACAAAGATCAGGTGAGATACGGCATTCATCAATATCTAGTTCAGAATAAAAAAAAGAAAACAATATGTTCTTGTTAACACAAGCATTGAATAAATTAGTTCTCCAAAGAACAGAGACAAGAATACAGTTCAAATGCAGAGGCACCAGGAACCTTACAATTATTGAAACTGATTGGAAGATTGATGACTGAAACATTGTGATATTTATATAATGAAAGAATGCACTGCTATAACTAGTAATTTCTACAATCATTGACAATCAATCATTCTTTATCCCTTCTCATTCTTCTCAAATTTCTCCCTCTTTCTATTGAAATTATTTATAAGCAAATGACCTCTTCTCATAAGAAGGATAGAAGTTAACCTTATTGGGTTCCTAGGATACTGTCTGCACTATGGAAAATAATACCATAAGTATCTCAAGCAGATATGCCATGGAGACTGCAATATAGGTGATCTTGATCTATGTTATGCCATCTACCTTCATACTTAAAGACTACATTATGAATCTGGAAACAGATAACATGAACTGATGCTCATTCTGGAGGCCCTGTTAATGTTAATTAGCATTTGAATTTCAATAACCACAATCAGCATTAGATTTGATTTTATATTGATATTCATACACTTTTTGGTACTTTCTATCATATCTGTAATATGCATTTTAATTTTATAACTTGGTCTATGTGGATAGATGGATATACCATTGGATAGACAAGACAGGCAGATAGATACTGCCAGGAGGAAACCAAAGGCCTTATTGGGTTATTGATATTGAAATGCGCTTCTTTCACATTGTTCTGAGATCTCCAGAACAGTTGACTGGCAAATATGGCAATCAATAAGCCTTCTCATCCTGCATTTTCTTTTCTGCTTCAAACTGCAAGCTTGCCCATCCTTACTAATGAATGTATAGGAGGGCAGGCAGCTGGTTACTTCTCAAATTGGCTGGACTGGAAAGGAAGTGAGATAAGCCAATCAAAATTCTAAGACTGAAGGAAGGTTTCAAGTATATTCTTCCCAATCTAGCAGGCAGAATAGGAAGCAAAAATTAACTTATGCATGGTTCTGACACAAAAAAAGAGCAGAAGGCCTCCCAGGAACAGCATACAAAGCCTCTTCCTGACTTACTCAGTTGACATTCTAATCTCTCACTACATGTTATGAGAGAAAAGAAAGGAAGGTAAATGTGAGAGCATGAGTATAAACTTACTTGGGCTCTGTTTTTTTATTTAACGACTGGGAAATTGGCCTTGCTCCCCTAATGAGAGAATTGACCTTTCTTCTAGTGATGAAGTGACTCTATATCAGAGGAAAAGGAAACTCTCCTGATACATGATAGGCGTAAGAATTCAGAGTAACATTTTCTTTCCAAACTTTAAGTTAAGTTTGGCAAGAACATTTTTATGAATGCAATCTTTATAAAAATAAGGAAAACAATCATTATATAAACAAGGAAATAACTGCTACACCGGTTATTAATACAGAGAAAACTTTTATTTACATGTCTTGCCACACACATTTTACATTACTCTGGTGATTTAATTTCTACCATTCCAGAACAAACTTCTTTTCACTTTAGATGTGCAGCCACCCACAATGCAACCAACTATTCTTCACAGATGTATAAAGTCACTAACTAAATTTCAGATTTTTTAGATGCTAAAGAATTGTTTTTCCTTTCAGAACAATGTTGAACAGTGATTTATTTAGAAAGGTGGAAACCATTGTTAAACAAACTTAGCCAGTTGATTGTAATTTAAATAACCTGCCTTTTCTCTTGACTCTGAAAATTTTCCATTTTTTTTTACATTAGTACTATTGTTATTTTAAACACAGTAGTAAGAAATCTTTCCAATCACTGTCAACAAGATTCTTACTTATGCTTTTCTCCTTACAGTAAAAAAGATGAGCTCTGTACAGGTAGTCCTCAACTTACGACCATAACTGAGCTGAAAATTTCTGTTGCTAAGTGAAAATTTGTTAAGCAAGTTTTGCCCCATTTTACAATTTTTCTTGCCACATTTGTTAAGTGAATCACTTGACTTTGCTTGTTAGAAGATTGCAAAGAGTGAACACCTGACTCCAGGAGATTGCAACTGTCATAAATATGAGTCAGTTGTCAAGCATCCAAATTTTATTTATGTGACTGTGGGGATACTGAAATGGTCATAAGTGTGAAAAATGGCCATAAGTCACTTTTTTCAGTACCATTGTAACTTGACTACCTGTATTTTTAAAAGGACACACCGAGTACATTAGTGACAGAATGTTGGACCTAGGACCACAGTGCAAAATGGCCTTAGCATTTTTAAACTGTGGCATTGTGTGTTAAAATAGGTCGAGATAAATATTTTCTATACGCATGCTTCATATTAACATAATCTATCAGAGATGAAAGAACTGGAGAAAAAAATGTTGTTTCTGTATGTTCTCTCATTAACAGTTCAAGGTCAAAGATTTAACAATGCCTGCAGAGAGAAATGGAGCAAGGAGTCTCCAGGGCTGGGGGCTAGCAACTACTGGAATGTAAAAGCTGCTCTAAGGCTGAAAATTTGGAAGAAATTCTTTTCTGCTTTTCATTAAAGTAGACCGGCTTTCCCACTTTTACAGCAATATGCTCTCATGAGAGTCTGAAAAGTAAGCCGGCTTTAATGAATGGCAAAAGGGTTGTTTACATGACAGGTCCAAAACACTTCTGGATCATTTTCAAAGCATGCATAACCTTATTTACAAACATCCAATTCCCACATTATAGATCTTAAACACCTGGGGGCAGGCTATTGTATTAATATTTTTCAAAATATTTTTAAAATGAAAAGTGTACAAACATTTGTTAGTTTTGGTAGGAAAATGGAAGGTGAAACAAAACTACTCAAATCTTTACTATCTGGTTATTTAACCATTCAAAATGACATACCATCTAAATTTAGATTGTGGGACTGTTGAGAAAAGTAATGTTTTAGTTTTCTAATGAACATCAGAGGTTGGTATCAACACTTTTCAAACTTTAAGTAAAGTTGAAAGATCGATAGACATGATCAGTAGTGAGAATCTAATGACAGCAATAGAAGTCTTTTTGAACTGATAAAGCAGTGAAAGGCAATCCTTTATATGTAATCCCACTTCAAATTTACCTGTACAATTTCTCTCTTCCATATCAAGGGCAAATCCATTATTGCATCTACATTTGAAGCTTCCAATTGTATTTCTACATTTGCCATTTGTGCACATGCCAGAGAACATTTTACATTCATTTATATCTGCAACAAGAAAATAAATGCATATTTTATGGATTCAGGAGGTTATTTATCACATTGAAAAATGTACTCATACACCCTTAAAAACATCATAAAACACATGAATACAACTGGACAATGATTATAAATAAGTGATAAATGGTTTTAATGTTTCCATTCATTTGAAAGCTTTATACTTATTTTGTAGATCTTTTCATCACAAAATAATTCTCCAAAGAAGATTCAGATCACTATGAATTTGTTATGAAACCATATTTTCTCAAAGTGCATAGTAAACTCTTTCATTTTTGCTTTAATATGTTGAGCAACAAAGATATAACTGTCTGAAATTAGGCATTGTTCTTCTTTGTGGCTGGCAGTTAATAACATGTCACTTAGATTAAATAAGAAAAGATATAGATTCATTTTGATGCAGGCAATTACATCATTAAATTACCAAGCAAGTTTGTGAAGTCATTATTAAAAAAATAACAACATCCTGTATACAGAAGGGATGTTTTTGTACAACAAACCATTTCTCAAAATATTGCCTAGAAAACTGCACATGCTTGTCCACAGTTAGTAGGAATTAAGACTTAGTAAAATGCAAAAACAAAACAAAAATAAACAAATAAAATCCTAAGGAATGGCAGCTTGGTTTAATGATTAAAGCACTGGATTTGACTGAAGACACTTCAATTCTAGGCTGCTTTAGGTACAGAAGCCAGATTAATAATTTTGACCTCTCAGAAAGCATTGGCAAACAATATCTGAAAATGCTGCCTGGAAAAGAATAAAGGACAAAGGGATAGATTAAGATTGCATGGCCAAATCTTGCGTTTCTGAGAGGGCCCCTTGATTATTCAGACAGTAGTCTGGGAATTATAAATGTGTATTACCAAATAATTCCATTCCTTCACAGAAAATTAGTCTCAACAATTCAGTTGACTCTATAAAGAAATATAATTGTACTTATGGTTATATCTGATTCAAAAACCAGGGACAAAAATACTGAACTGAACAAAATCTCTTTGGCTGCAATTCAATACATAAAGACTTGGATAAGTGCTACTGAATGCCATGTATAGGACTGCATAACACTTGCATATTTCAAACTTTTGAAAGAACCTTTTGTCATCCAGGATACAGTGGTAAGATGTACTTTCCACACTCTCCTTTCAAATATACAATGGTAAAACTAGACCTTACAAGGCAGATGTATTTAGTAGTTTCCTGACATCTGTAATGAAAAACATCTGTTAGGAATGCTGTGCAGAAGAGCTGCTTAAATGTTTCTTTTCTAACCATTTTCCCAGTCAAAAGTGCTTTTCTCAGTTATTTCTAATTTGAGAGAGAAAATATATGATTTTGGAATATGATTTTGAGTGGAAAATATCTCTAGGGGAAAGAACTTTCATTCCTCACCAAATTCACAATCCTTTGTAGCTGCTTCAAAAGAAGAGAGAGAGAGAAAAAGAAAATGCTTATTTGTTTTTGCTTGAATAATTGCATCATATATGGTATATAATATTTCATATGTTTTGGAGAAGATCTTCCAAGCACAGAAAAAGAGGGAAGAGACTTACGTTGATTGTTCCAACAATTGTTTATTTCATATAAGATCTTCATTTTTTATCAAAAGGTATCTGTTAAAATTGTACAGGTAGACCTTGACTTACAACCACAATTGAATGCAAAATTTCTGTTGTTAAGTGAGACATTTGTTAAGTAAGTTTTGCCCTGTCTCATGACATTTTTTGCCGTAGTTGTTAAATAAATCATTGCAGTTGTTAATATCACGATTGTTAAGTGAATCTTGGCTTCTCTATTGACTTTGCTCGTCAGAAGTTTGCAAGAGGGGATCACATGAAACCAGGACACTGCAACCGTCATAAACATAAGTCAGCTGCCAAGCATCTGAATTTTGATTACGTGACCATGGGGATGGTACAATGGTCATGTGTTAAAAATGGTCATAAGTCACTTTTTTCAGTGCCCTTGAAACTAACAGTCACTAAAAGAACTATTGCAAGTCAAAGACTACCTGTAGTTGCTGGATTATGAGTCCTTGTAATGGAATTTTTTAAAAAATATTAATGAAGTACATAAGGTTTATCTGAAATATTATTCTTTACCTTTGTAAAATGGTCTCCCAGTTAAAATATCCCCACGGTTGGAGAAGCCTGGACCTCTGGGGCATAAGTCTTCATATTCTTTTGTGCCTGGCTTGGGGCATTCCTCACAGTCTGAACCCCAAGCAGCACCTATAGCACAGCAGCATGTGTCCATACGGAATTTTCCAGGTACAGGTTGAACACAGTCATCTTCGTCCCATCTCAGGTAACACTGCTCCATTCGGATATCTACATGTGTCATTAAAAGCATTATCACATATGAAAGTGTTTCTGCTGCATTTATTAGTATATGCAATATGCCAGGGTCCTCAACCCCTGGGCCATGGCCTGTGGCCCTTTGGGAATATTAAAATTATATTCAAATGTATTAATTAGCTTACTGTCAGTTAAAAGAGAATCAGTATGCACATTCACATAATGGGTATATTGTATATGATGCTCATTATGTGAGCAGATATGAAAATTAATAGGAAAGATAAATATGAAAGGTTCCCATTTGTACTTAAGTCAAACATAATAAATATTAATTATAATTAATTTAAATTAAATATGACTTCAAAAGAACACTATTTCTTCCACAACTATGCTTGAAAGTCTTTCTTATGGATTAAAAATAATATTAAATTACAGGAGACTGTTACTTCTTAAAGAAAAAAGTCTTCTCAATAATCATAGAATTTACTACAAAGCAGCATATATAGAAGAGGGCAGAAGGATAAAAATAGCATGGTAGATTTATGTTGTAAATTTTTGTATATGCACTATAATCTTGCATGCATGTACAAAAGAAGCAGAACCTGCAATTGTAACACTGCCATGCTGCTTTCTTCAGCCTGACAAAACTCCTGCAAAGGTCTATCTTTTTAGAAGTAATTTTAAATGTATTACCTATTCTGAATTCATTTTTATAATATAACAGAGTTAGGAAAGTTATATACTGTATATTATTTTGTGGTGAGAAAGGCATAGCCCTATTTTTAATTCTATTACAATATAGTTGTTTAGTAAAATTAATTCAATATGTTTAAAGACGCATTACAAAATGCTGGCATCTAACAAGTACAAATATAACGTGAAATTCTAAGAAGTGGGTGGAAAGTACATCTGCAAATGAACCAATAAAAACAAAACAGAGACTATTGCATTACCATATTTTTCACAGTATAAGACGGTCTGAAATATAAGACGCACCTAGCTTTTGGGGAGGAAAACAAGGGGAGGGGGAACACTCTGCCTCTGCTTCTACCAGCAATTTGCCTCCTTGCAACAAACATCAGTCTGTTTCAGCTTCAGCACACCCTGATACGCCCAAACAGCTGATTCTC
>JANHGC010002056.1:298770-309176 GCA_027560395.1 Boaedon fuliginosus | reverse complement strand
CGAGTTCCCCTTTGGGTGAAGAGAGGCGGGGTATAAATCTAATAAATAAATAAATAAATAAATAAATAAATAAATAATTCTCTGTGGATGTGCGTGATTTGGATGGTCCCAACCCTGTTACCCTTTTATAAGCCTCTGAAGACCCAACTGTTGCCCCATGCATTTCAGCAAGCAATTAGGTGAGCTCTGTTAAAGGTGTGGCTTTTTCCTTTGGGATTAACTAGGGTGTCATAGGTGTATATTGTTATCATTAATTTTTATACACCTACCCACAGTTACTGCTATTAGAAAATAAAGACATCTTGGTGTAATAGGTTCAAAATGGATTGTTGGTCACTTACCGTGAACGTCCATTCTCTGGGGATCCATGATGGTCTCGGTGATGTCAGGTTTGGGCTCCGCCCCTTCCTCAGGCAAGTCAAAACGAAGGGGTGGAGTTCCAAAAGCTCAGACATAAACAAGCAGTAAGAAGTACCGTAAAATAACAACTTTTATTAACACAACCGGAACACTCCACCAACAACTGACCATCATATGAATACAAGTATAATAGTAAAATTTCAACATCAATGTATATATATATCCGCTGGACTACATAATCTCTTCCTGTCAGAAAAGGGTGGGGCACCGAGACCATCATGGATCCCCAGAGAATGGACGTTCACGGTAAGTGACCAACAATCCATTCTCCAGAGGATCCAGTGATGGTCTCAGTGACGTCAGGTTTGGGCGTCACTACCCCAGCTGTACTACGGGAGGGCTGACTAACGGGAGGAGGAAACAGAACTCAGGACCCCCTGACCAAATTCCATCCCATGGGCTGCAAAGCTGTCTACCTTATAGTGGTGGACAAAAGTGTTAGGGGAGCTCCAGGTGGCTGCTCTACACACCTGCTCTATCGAGTGGCAAGCCCTAAAGGCTGCGGATGTGGCCGCCCCCCTGGTGGAATGGGCTAAGACCCTGGTAGGAGGAACCAGCCCCAGGGAAGAGTAGGCTAACACAATAGTCTGCCTAATCCACTAAGCGATAGTGGATGGAGATGTTCTAGTCCCTTTCTTGTTGCGATGGAAAAGAATGAACAGGGCCTCTGAGTGTCTAAATGCCGCTGTGCGGTCTAGATAGAACAAAAAGACCCGCCTGATGTCAAGCTTATGCCATTTCTGCTCCGGATCGGTAGAGGGTTTGCTAAAGAAGGAGGGTAAAATAACTTCCGCCTCCCAGTGAAAAGCAGAGTTCATTTTTGGCATTAGGTAGGGTCCAGGCGGAGAATAACCTTGTCTGGGAGCTTTGTGACACAGTCTGGAGCTATGGAAAGAGCCCTCACTATTGGGGGAGGGTTAGGGTTAGGGTTAGGGAGGGTCCCACTCCCTTCAAAAATTGTTTTACATGAGGATGTTTCGATAATTTTAAGTCCTTAGTGTGGCCCAGTACCGCTGCAATAGCATAGACCTGTCTCCTAAGAGTTGCAGTACTTAAACCTTTATCCAATCCCTTCTGAAGGAACGCCAGTAATTTGTGAACCCTTAGTCTAGTGGGATCGACTTTGCTAATTTCGCACCATTTCACTAGAGCTAACCAGGTGGCATTATATAGTCTATTAGTTGATGCCCTCCTGCTAGCTATCAACGTCTCTATGACGGGGACGGAATACCCACAACGTGTTAGGTGTTCCTGCTTAACCTCCATGCAGAGAGGTGAAGATTGGGAAGAGACAGGTGTAACACTGGGCCTTGGGACAGTAAGCCTGGTCGAGGTGGAAGCGCTATCGGTGGAAAACGACAAAGCTCTCTCAAATCCGCAAACCATGGCCTGCGGGGCCAAAATGGGCCTATCAAGACCAGTTCCGCCTTTTCTTTCCTTAGTTTTTCCACCACCTTGGGAATTAACTTGGTGGGGGGAAAGGCATATAGAAGGCCCTTTGGCCAATCCCTGTGCATGGCATCCATTCCCTCCACCCTGGGGCATGGACCCCGACTGAAGAATCGAGGCAGGTGAGAGTTCAGATGGCATGCAAATAGGTCCAGAGTCATGGGCCCCAGGCGCTGGTTCAGGATGCGAAATTCATCGGGGTGGAGTCTCCACTCGCCCCCGTCCACCTTTTCTTGGCTCAGCCAGTCAGCTGTCACGTTTAGTGACCCAGGAATGTACACTGCCATCGAGGAGTTCAGATGGGCCTCCGCCCAGGTGAAGATTTCCCTTGCCAGTCGTTGCAGTCGAGGGGACCTCGTGCCCCCTTGCCGATTCAAGTGGGCTTTCGCAGAGATGTTGTCGGTGTGCACCACTATGTCTTTTCGATGTACAGACTCCTTCAGCTGCTGGAGGGCTAGTAGCACCATTTTTAGCTCAAGATAGTTGATACTGCGGGACGACTCTGCCGGAGTCCAGCGGCCCTGAACCACTGCTCCCTGCATGTGCACTCCCCATCCCATCAGGCTGGTATCCATGTAGATGGGGGTGCGGTCCTGTAGCAAGATTGGAGATCCTTCCTGCAGGGTGGAATGCAAGGCCCAGCACTTGATGTCCGCTCTGGAGTCCTGGTCTAGTAGAATCGTCTTGCGTCTGCGTAGAACGATGATGTGTTGGTATAGGAGGAGGCGGTTTTGAAGAGCCTTCGACCTGTAACGAGCCCAGCAAATAATCCCCTGGCATGAGCAGTACATGCCCAGGAGGCTGGACAGAATCAGGATGTCGTTCCCTTCCTCCATCGACCGGAGCGTCGCCAATGTGAGGGCCAGGACTTTTTCTCTTCTCTCCAGAGATAAGAATACTTTGTAAGTTAGAGAGTCTATGGTGGCCCCCAAGTGGACTATCCTCTGCGTGGGTACCAGCATGCTCTTGACCATGTTTATCACGAAGCCCAACGACTGCAGTACGGTCATGGTAAGCTCCAAATGGGCCACGGTCAGTTGGTAATAATAATAATAATAATAATAATTTCTTAGATTTATACCCCGCCTCGCTTCACCCAAAAGGGGAACTCGAGGCTTTCACCAGGATGTCGTCCAAGTATGGGTAAATCTTGAGGCCCTGGAGCCGAAGGTGGGCTATGGCTGCAATCAGCATTTTCTAGAACACCCTGGGGGCTGACGTTAGGCCGAATGGCAAGGCCCGAAATTGGAAGTGGCGACCCCCATAGTTGAACCGAAGGAATTTCCTGTGTGATGGTAATATGGGGATGTGGAGGTAAGCCTCCTGAAGATCGAGAGAAGCCATGTAATCGCCTGGTTTGATATAACTCAGAATGGACCTCAGTGTTTCCATCTTGAAAGCTGGCTTCAACATCCAGCGATTCACCCATTTGAGGTCTAGGAGGGCCCGGGTGTCTCCTGACTTCTTCAACACAGTGAAGAAGCACGAGTACACCCCTTTGGGGAAGTGGGACCCGCTCTATTGCCGAAATTTGTAGCAAATGCTGAATGGCCTTCAATGTTCTGAGGTGCTTCAGCATACACCTGGATCTTTGCACCTGCAGGTATCTCTCTGGGGGGAAAGGCCCTAAACTCCAAGGAGTACCCCCGAGTTGCTGTCTCACTCACCCATCTGTCCATTGAGATTTCCATCCAACGACTGTGGAAGAGGGCCAGGCAGCCTCTCACCAGAAGCTCCTTCAATGGGTAGTCATTGGGGTGGCTTGGAAGGTCTGGAGGGGCCAGGTCTGGATTGTCTTGGCTTAGACTTGGGGCCTCTAGATTGCCAGGAAAAGAAGTGCCCCTTGGCTGGGTTAGGGTATCCTCTCGGATCCTGTTGCTGGCAAAAAGGGCAGAAGGGCAGTTTGTGCCAAAAGGAATAGGGCTGCTGTTTCGGCTTCGGCTTGGTAAGCAAGGTCTTACTGCTTCCTTTGGACTCTGTAAGAAAAGGCTCCAAGTCCGCCACAAAGAGCTTGGAGCCTTTAAAGGGCAAGTCGGCCAATTTGCCCTGAGCAGATCCGTCGTCCTCCCAATTCTGCAGCCATATGGAACGACGGGCCACCACCGAGGATGCCATGACTCCGGCCGAGAAATTCATCGAGTCATACAAGGCATCTGCCGAAAAGGACACTAGTGAAGCAATGGTGCGTAGCTCTGCCCTGGCTGCTTTGGGCAGTTTATGACGTTCCATGCAGCGCTGGAGTCATAGGACCGCAGTCCTGTCCACCAGAGATGCGCCGCCACTGATTTGAGAGCGTCAGAGGATCCCGTGAAGGTCCGCCGCATGGCGCCTATCTTGTGGGTTTTTAGGGAAGCCCTCCGAGTCAGATGGAAGAAAGGACGGGGCGCCTAAGGAAGTCACTGGAGCATCCACCAGGGGAAGTTTGAAGACTGGTTCCTGCTCTTCTGAGAGCTTATAAAATTTTGTGGCCTTTGGTTTGGATGACTTGCGGGTAGCGGGTGAGCCCCACGATCGCGTGACTGACCTACTAAAGGCTGGAGGAAGATGAAACCCTTCTGGAGCCTGTTGCTCTTGAGGTATGACTGAATTGGCATTGAATTCGGAGTCCTGCGCCGGGGTAGGGGGCGGCTCCGCATGTTCTGCCCTTTTTAGGCTGAGGGTGTGAACAATATGCCTGTAGATCTTGGAGAACACCTCTGGAGCAAACAATCTGTCGGATCTACCAGGCTGAGAGTCTTCCAGCTCTTCTTCCAGAGAGTCATCATCGGAAGATGAAGCTTCATCTATATCAGGCGTGTCAGGTCTATCTGAGCCCTCTGGTTGTTCCCCTTCTGAAGCTGAAGGGATGGAAAAACCCTTGTCAGGGAGGCCCTTAGGCATTTAGCCCTGATCTGGCTGCTAGTGGTGGATCCTGACGTCTTTCTACTTCTGGACTGCTCCGAAGTTTGATGAGGTGCTGGACTCGATAGCCTGGCATCAATCAGTGCCTCAATCCTAGAGGCCAGTTCCTCCCAAGAGAGGGGAACAGGAGCCCCTTGGGAGGGGGGAACAGGCTGAGAAGATCCCTCCATGGGTTCTGAAAAATACAACATAGCTAGGCTTAAATCCACAATTGTCTAGAGGAATTCTATTATAATTGAAATTATCCCCTTTAGTTTTCTAATGCCCTGAGGAGCCTGAGGTGCCATGGCATAGCCCATGAAACACTCCCCCTTCTTTTACAGCAAGGCTAGGCCTGCCTGCAAGGCCCCCCCCCCATAGACTTGGGGGCGCTTAAGATCTCCCACTCATGGTCTGGAGAAACAAAAGCCTGTCTTCGATCAACGCTTCCGCATAGTGCAGGCACTCGAAGCGTTGCGGGGCAGAGGGGAGGCTAGAGGCTCAGCCCCGTTCCCCTCACCGACAGCAAGGACGCTTTTCTCTCGAGAGAGGGAAAAGTTTTGGCGGGCAGCAATGCTGCAGCCAAGGTAGCCGCTGTGCGCCTGCGCGTCCTTTTCCCGCGCGTGGGAAGGCAGAAAACGGCCTGATCAGCTGTTTGGCAGGCACGGGATGCTCCCGCCTGCTGGGGAGCGGCTGCGCAGCTACCAAATCGGCCAGCCAAATGCTCCCCAGGCTCTGGCTACCAAGCGGCGCTTTAAAGAAGAATCGGAGTAGGGGAAAGCAAGCTCGCGCCCTCACCTACCTCCGAATTAGTCCCTGGTGCCAGTTGCCGCAGCTACCGCTGGGCGGGACTCAGGCCTCAGGCCTCCCCCATGACCCAGTGAATGGGAAAAGGGAAGCCGAAAGGGACAATCGCCACCACCTATGGAGATCCTCTTGCCCTGGGAGGTGGGGTGACAAGGCGATTGAAGCGCCACCCTAGGAAACCCACTAGAGGCTCCTGAAAAATCAAAAAAGGGAATCTTCCCCTATAAAAACGGCCAGAAATTTCCTTCGCAGGAAGAAATGACTCTACCCTTTCAGAGGCAATATTGTCTGGGACTTCTGGAACTCCATCCCTTTGTTTTGACTTGCCTGAGGAAGGGGCGGAGCCCAAACCTGACGTCACCGAGACCATCATTGGATCCTCTGGAGAATTCCAATTATTTACTTAAAAATGATACACAGAAACACAAATATAGACAATATATGCTCACACACTATATGCTCACACACATTGGGATTTTAAACATTGGAAAAACAAAACGATAAAAAAATATTTCACAACCTTTAATGACTGCTATTGGTGTATATGGTGGCTTCCTTATAGTAAGATACGTAACTGGGTTGAATTATATTGAGTCACATGCAAACAATATAAGTAAATGAATGAAAAGGTTTACTGAAAACAAGCCAAGAAACAATTAAAGAAAAAGCTTTTGAGGGTGACATCCCACTTGTGGAATGTCTTCCTTAAAGAAATGTATCTGGCATCTCTACTACAATCTTTCTGGCACCCATTTAAAACCTTCACTTTCCCAAGCAAATTAAAATGAAAAAATGCTATTACCTTTTGTATTTTCTCATGATTTAAATGAAATTTATATCTTACAGTAAATTTATATTTATAAGATACATTGAGTTTAATTGAATTTATTGTTTAAAAAGAATGTTTCCATTTTGTTCCAGGTTTTATTCTAAAGAAACATGTCTTTTACACCAAGAGTAGAGCTAACAACAGCCAACAGTTCAATAACGAATATAAATATTTGTATAGAAAAATGTACCTAGCAAAGTCCCCCAAAACTACTTTCTTGAAACATGACAATTAAGTATATTGTAATAATTTCAATGATTGGATACTTTCCCCCTTCTGCCTTCAGCTGGAAACCAAGATAGCTGAATAAGCAGTCATGGTTTATCATTCTAAGACGCTATTATGAAGGAAAACTATATACCAGTATGTTATATATTAAGTAAAATATAATTACCAATTATAAAATACTTAAGTTTGATATTTAAATATAACATAAAAAAGGTTGGTATGATAAATTATTCAAATGTACAAATAGAAGTAAGCAGAGTATCTTATAAAATATACAAAATTATACTGTACACATTGCATTTTTATTATTGGATAATAATATAGTTAAGTTACCAGCATAGTTTTATTGCCTGTTTAGTACTTAGTTTCACTGCTTTGTGTAGTCTAACACAATGGCTTCCAGCCTTTTGGACACCAGGGACCAGTTCCATGGAGGTCAGTTTTTCCACTAACCAGGATGTGTGATTTCGTGAAATGCTGGATCATGCACATGCCTGAATGGGGCTTCACTCTCTTGTGCAGCCTGGTTCCTGGGGCATCGCGGACTGGTGCCGGTCCACGGCCCCGGGATAGGGGACCCCTGATATAAAACATACATCTTTCTTTAGGAAAATGCACAAATTATTGTTGAACTTTATCACCAGACATACCATTTTTCTTTGCAACTTAGTAAGACTGTAAGCCTAAATCAAAGGTATGTTGGTTGTGAGGAATTAAGGCAAAGACAAAATCCCTTCTGCCATCATGTAAAATAATTTTCCTTTGTTTAACCCTAAATTTATATCACTGAGGGGTTCTGTTAGCATAGGTATAAGCCTCCCAATCTTCTGTTGATTCTACAGTGCCAGGACTGGAACCAATGTAGCTGGGGTTTTCTTCAGTTTGGTGTGGTATGGTGTAGGATTTTTAATACTGAGTATGAGAACGAGGACCAACCATTGCCATGCTTGACTTTAAGAAACCTCTCAACCCTCTACCATGCAGCCTCCTTTTTTTCTACTTGAACTATTCCCCCCCTCCAAATAACTTTGCTTAGAGTACAATAAAGCTTCATTTTAGCCTCCTGTTGGCTTAACAAGCCCCAGGGCAAGGTAGAACAAGGCAATGAAGGGAAGGAAAAGCTTATTAAGCTTATTAAGTATGACAAAAATGACTATATAACTCCCTCAAAAATATGTTAAGAAGTATATCATAATCATTTGTTATAACATTGAACCAAAAGGAATTGGTGGAATGTATATATGGATAAATAAACTGAGGAAAGATAATCTAGAAAGGTGCCACCAGGTCTAGTGTTTGGCCTTTAACAGTCAAAGTTTTATTAATTACAGGTAGTCCTAGACTTACTACAGTTTGTTTAGTGACTATTCAAAGTTACAAAAGCACTGAAGAAAGTGATATGACCATTTTTCACACTTACAAAAATTGCAGGATCACTGCAATTGATAAAAATTCAGACAACTGTCAATTGACTCATATTCATGATGGCTGCAGTGTCCCAGGTTTGCGACCTTTTGACAAGTAAAGTCAATGGGGGAGCCAGATTCATTTACCAACCATGTTACTAACTTAACGTAAGTGATTTACTTAAGATCTGTGGCAAGAAAGTGGTAAAATGAGACCAAATTCACTTAATAAATGTGTCAATTATAAATTTTGGCTCAATTGTGGTTGTAAGTTGAGAACTACCTATAAAAACAGTTACAAAATGTGAAGACAACACAATATTGGGTGGGATAACTAAGATGGTAGAAGAAAGTAGAATTCATAACAAATTTTGAATAGAAATAGACTGAAAATAGTAGAATGAAATTTGGCAGTCAACACTACAAAATTATCCATGTTAAGTAACAGAAATCAAATAATAAGTCCAGAACAGGTAATAGCTTTACAAAAGTTTTTTTTAAAGATCTCAGAACAATAATTAATTATAAAACAGTATAAATCAACAAAGTGCTAAAAAAAACCCCAAATGCTGTTTTCAGTTATATTCAAATAATTCTACTTTGCATCTACTTTATTCTGCATTGATAAGACTCTACATTAAAAAATCAGTTTGAACACCATATTATTAAGGAGGATTCATAGAATCTGAAACTATTTCAGAAAATGGGAATAGCATCAGGAGACCATACATTAAATTCTATTGAGAGAAATGGATTGACTAGGAATGTTTATGGTGCAGGATACACTATTCAAGGAATGTCACTAAAAGCTAAGACCTCTTACATATTATCCTGGAGTATAATATGTGAAATAACAGACTTAACTTACTACAGAAAAGCAGATTCCATTTGAACAGGAAGAAAGTTTTTCTGGTAGCAAGAGAAATTCAGCACTGAAATCAATTATATAAAAATTGAGTTGTGCTCCACTGAAACATATATTCAAGCATAAGTAGTCGTTTGTCAGGAATTCTTTAGTTGGGATTGCTGCAGGGGGCACAATACACTGAACCATAAACTAACCAAGCATGAAGACTTCTAATTCAGTTATATCTTTACTAATACAAGCAGTCCTCAAGGCCACAATTGAGCCCACAATTTCTGTTGCTAAGCAAAACATTTAAGTGAATTTTGCCCCGTTTTACGACCTTTCTTGCTACACTTGTTAAGTGAATCACTGGAGTTGTTAAATAATATTTTTATTAAGTGAATTGGCTTCCCTATTGACTTTGCTTATCAGAAGATTGCAAAAAGTTAATTCATGATCCCAGAACACTGCAACCGTCATAAATACATTTTTTATTTATTTATTTTATTAGATTTATACCCCACCTCTCTTCCCTGGTCAAGGGGAACTTGAGGCAGCTTACAACAATTTAAAATACAGTAAGTAATATAATATATTAAAATTATCTAACACAGTCACACAACAATAAAAAAACATACCAGTTACTAAGTGTCCAAATTTTGATCACATAATCACAAGGATGCTGCAATGGTCATTAGTATGAAAAACGGTTATAATTTACTTTTTTTAGTGTCATTTTTACTTCGGTTACTAAATGAACCATTAAAATTGAAAACTGATTCATTCCCAATGCTCAGATTATTGTACAACTATATTTTATATTGCTTAGCAGAAATACAGGGGTCTGCTATCTGCCCGTTCTTTGAAAAAAAATCTTAAATTTCCAACTGGAATAAATACCAACATCATACTACGAACTGCTATTCTAATTGCTTGCAAACCAAAGTGATATCCCACATACCTCTTACTTAGCACTACAGCACTTAATGGGAAAAATTCAGATTTTGGGTACATTTCATTTTGATTTTGTAGTTCTTACCTCTTTCACACTGAGGGCCTGTGAATCCGTATACACATGCACAACGATTGGGTCCGATGCAGCGACCTCCATTCTGGCATCCATGTTCACAGACAGCTGTGTTTTGAATAAAAATATTATATGTATAAATAGTCATTTGAGAACTATTTAAAAACTGAAGAAGGCTTACAAGAAAACGAATTAGGAAAATGCCTATATTAACTATTTAGTTAGCTAATTCATACAATTTTAAGCCTGAGACATGGCTTACATTCTTTGCCAAGTCTTTAATTCTTGAACATTATCAGATTGAGAGCAATCTAGGTCTCTGCCTAGTTGTCATTCCAGAGGAAACATGCTGCAACAGAAAAGGCATGATTCATGGATCCCACTAGATTATCTGGATCCCTTGCATTCGGGTTTCAGGCCTGGGTACAGCACTGAGACCCGTATAACACCTATCCTCCGCGAGCTGCATTGGTTGCCAGTGGTCTTCCGGGTGCAATTCAAGGTGCTAGTAAC
>JANHGC010002056.1:236872-247796 GCA_027560395.1 Boaedon fuliginosus | reverse complement strand
TATTGCCCCCAACAATCTGGGTCCTCATTTCACCGACCTTAGAAAGGATGGAAGGCTGAGTCAACCTTGAGCTGGTGGGATTCGATCTGACAACCTGCTGAACAAGTCAGCAGAGACTGCAGTGCTGCATTTAACCACTAGGCCACCGAGGCTCTTCTTGTCCCCATTGTGACAGCAGCTGTTTTGTTAGTAACATGGTCATTAAGGGAATCTGGCTTCCCCATTGACTTTGCTTGCCAAAAGGGGGATCCTATGACTCTGGGACACTACAATCATCGTAAATATGAGTCAGTTGCCAAGCATCTGAATTTTGATCACCAGGATGCTGCAATGGTTGTTACAGTAAGTGTGAAAAATGATTATATATGACTTTGAATGGGCACTAAATGAAAGGTTGTAATTCGAGGACTACCTGTATTCATAGCAGCTAGTTCGGAGACTGGAAGATGGTGAAGCTAAAGACAAAATTGTTCAAAAGTAAGAATGTAAAACATTAGCTGGTTCAAATTCCCAAAATTGTGGAACTCATCTCCCTATATAAAAATGGATGTGTGTGTATGTGTGTGCATGTTCCAACATAACTCTGGAACACCTGAACACAGGTTCAACCAAACTTGGTACACAGATGACTTACTCTCTGGAAAGAAATACTGTGGGGGTAAGTCACCCCTAACACCCCCTGGGGGGTGGTGTTCTGTGAAGATATAGCCTACAGCACAGTGGAGTTGCCATGGTAATGGCTTCACAGTACTCCACAAGGGTGCGTTTGTAATGGGGCCTGCCTGCACTACGAGACCAACACGACGTACATCATGCAGAGATGACATTTTGTGATGCTTCTGGGGACACAGGGAAAACATTTTTAACTAATTTAATTGTCGGCAAAATCAGGGCTCAGGGCGAAGTTGCTCTTGCCATCATGGCCTCTTCGGGAATTGCGGAGACGTTAATGGAAGGAGGGAGGACAGCCCTTTCTGCACTTACGTTGCCTGTCTAATACAGGACTGGGATAAATAAATACCCAGGCAACGCTGGGTTATCAGCTCGTTCTTTAAAAAAATGCAACAGAATACCCACTCTGCAGAAGGCCAGCTTTCATGCCTTTTCACTGCCAACCCATTCTCCTATCATTTAATATCTCTTGGTCTGCCAGGATACGTTGATAGGAATCCAAGGCCAGATTCAAGAGCCTAATCAAATTCAAGGGTAGTTTTGAGAACCAAATGAATGGAATAAACTCAAGTAAATCAACCCAAGCTCTTTTGCAGAAATGGTTAAGATTTAAAAGAGATATAATATAACATTGGTTGTCGAACGTGCCTTTTGTCCTTAAAAAGTTAACAGAAACAAAAGTATGGCCTTAAAAATACCATTTGAACATTAAATTCCACATTAAAAGTGTTCTTTGAGGATAAACATAAAGGAAATTCTGAAGTTTCCCTTGTATACAGAATGTCTTTTCAATGAGATAAATTAGAGCCTGGGTATTTCTTACAGCCCTGCTGTGCTACTGATTCATTTATATTCTGCCAAGAGGTATTTGACTTCTTCTGTTGCCAAAGTTTTGTCTCTAACACAGCTTTCTAAGATACCAGGGCTCTCATCTGCTGTTAGGCCTGGTCAAAAGTCACTATGAACGATTTCTGACCGAAGGGTTTTAACGCTTTTGATGCATTGTATTAAAACAGGAACATAGCTTTGCTCTCTCTCTGGAGCATGTCGGTTACAAAATTTACCCAATGGTACATAGTGTCTGCTAGGGCTTATTTAAAAGACACACCACTCTGCTGCTGTAGAGACACAGCCACAGAGAGACCAAATGGGCAATGTAAGTCCAATTCCAGGGGTGTCAAAGTATATTTCTTTGAGGGCTGGATCAGCATTGTAGTTCCCCTCTGTGGGCCAGTCACGGGCAGGGGGAGGTGAGATGGGACAGAACCTATAACACCTGTCCTCCGCGAGCTGCATTGGTTGCCGGTGGTCTTCCGGATGAATTTCAAGGTGCTAGTAACAACTTATAAAGCCCTTCATGGCTTAGGGGCGGGACACCTTCAAGACCACCTGCTGCTACCATATGCCTCCCAGAGCCCAGTTAGATCTCATAGGGAGGGCCTGCTCTGGGTACCGTCAGCGAGACAGTGTCGGCTGGCGGGACCACGGGTGAGGGCCTTCTCTGTGGTGGCTCCATCCCTTTGGAATTCGCTCCCCGCGGAGATTAGAACCATCCCAGCTTGCCCATATTTCGCAAAGCTGTGAAGACCTGGCTTTGCTGGCAAGTGTGGACTTGACCATCTGTCCTTCCCACCCTACTGTATGATTGAGTGAGTTGAGTGAGAATGGGTTTTTGATTTTTATGTATAGGATTGTTTTTATTGTACTGTTTCTGCCGCCTCAAGTTCCTCAATTGGGTGAAGAGAGGCAGGATATAAATCAAATAAATAATAAAGTTCAGGTTTCAGATCTTGATCTTCTTTGTGATCTTCATTAATTCTTTGTGTTCTATTCTACTATTCTGGTATTTCCATATCGATTATCCACACTCTCTTATTTTCAACTAGAGTTAAATCTGATGAGTTATGTGCCAAGCCTTTATCAGTTATCAGTAGAAATCCCACAATATTTTAATCTGCTCACTTTTTACTCCTTTTTCAACTTTAATTTTTCATTATGGGCACATGATAATTTTTAAAGATGTTTCAATGAATCATCATGGTGACTATGTTAAGTCATTGTTTATAAACAGTTTGTTTGACTTTCTTGCACGAGCTGAGTATATGCTCATTTCTTTTGCTTCTTTGAACAATCTGTACTTTGAATTATTTGATTTTTCAATTCTGGCCTTGATTGTATTCAAACAACTTGCTCTTGAGCGCCAAAATCAAGCTTCGTTGTTTTTTTTTTTTAATGTTCCAGTTGTAGCATTGCCAGGTTTTATCTTTATCCACTTTCTATTGATCTTTTGTAGAAATTGATCATTAATGCTTTTCCTTGCCAGCATTCGGTTCATGGTTATATTACATTATTTCAATATTCATGTTTTATTTCCTGTACATTTAATAAGTTCGAGTTTTTAACTTGCATCAATTCTTGTTCTTAGAAGTCTTTATATAATCAGTCATCACATGCTTTTCTTCTTTGGCAGTTTGACTTGAAGTAAACTTCTGCCTTCTTTTTCATAGGATAGATATAGTCTATCACTCTATCACTACAGGGTTGTAATACATAGTGAATAGTCATCAATTTTATGACATTTTAGTCCAATTGATTTTTAGTCCAGTTGTTATGGTTGGTCACACAGTAAGACAGATGTTCAGACTGGATTTGGTTCTTTTTCCTACCTATCGAGCCCTCTCCAAGGACTTGGGATAGGCAGATGTTGTTTGATGGTGTTAAAGATACCATCATAGAATATAAGATGTACCAAATCAATCTTTGGCAATTGACTTATAGTGATTTTCTCAATGCCAATGGGGCTCACATGGTGCTCATGTTGTTTTGGGATTGCATCCAAGGTACCTATAACTATTACTGCTATCTTTTCCCTCTTTGGCCATAGTTTATTTATTTATTTATTTGGATTTATATCCCCCCTCATTTCCCTGGTCAAGGGGAACTCGAGGCAGCTTACAGCAATAAAAAAGAGTTTATACAATTTAAAACATTACTAAACACAATCTCACCAACATTCATCCAAGGAGAGGGGTACATTAATTTCAGGCCTTCCGCCAGAGCCAAGTCTTAACGGCTTTACGGATGGCCAGTAAGGTGGAGGTGGTCCTGATTTCAGCTGGGAGTTGGTTCCAGAGGGTCAGCGCCGCCACATAGAAGGCCTTAGCATGGGGACCCACCAGCCGACATTGTTTAACTGACGGGACCCGCAACAGTCCGTGGGACTGTGGGACCTCACTGGGCACTGGGAGGCATACGGTAGCAGAAGACAGTCCCTGCTCCTAAGCCATGTAGGGCTTTATAAGTTGTTACTAGCACCTTGAACTGTACCCAGAAGACTACTGGCAACCAATGCAGCTCGCGGAGTATCGGTGTTATACGGATGCACCGAGGTACACCCTTGATCACTCGCGCGGCCGCATTCTGCACCAGTTGAAGTCTCCAAGTGCTCTTCATGGGCAGCCCCATGTAGAGCGCATTACAGAAGTCCAAACAAGAGGTGACGAGGGCATGAGTGACCATGAGAAGAGCCTCCCGGTCTAGAAAGGGGCGCAGCTGGCGCAGCAGGCGAATCTGCGCATAGGCACTCTTGGCCACAGTTGAAAGGTTATAATCTAATTGTAGCTGTGAATCCAAGAGAACCCCCATGTTGTGCACACGTTCTGAGGAGAGTAATTTGTCTCCCCCCAGCATAAGAGATGGATAATCAACTGGACCACTGGGGGGCGCAATACACACAGCCACTCGGTCTTGTCAGGGTTGAGTCTGAGCCTATTGGTCCCCATCGAGATCTTCACATCCTCCAGGACATCACCTCAGTGGCATCACTAATTCAATCCGGGGCAGAGATATTTAACTAGGTATCATCAGCGTACTGATGATACCCCACTCCACATGTCATCGGATGATCTCACCCAGCAGTTTCATGTATATGTTAAATAGGAGAGGGGAAAGGATCAAGCCCTGAGGAACCCCACAAGGCAGAGCTCTCAGGTTCGTTCTCTGTCCCCACACCAATACAGACTGGGTATGGCCCAAGAGGTAGGGGGAGAACCACCTTAAAACAGTGCCTCCCACTCCGAACCCCTAAGCCGTCCCAGAAGGATACCATGGTCGATGGTATCGAAAGCCAATGTTCCAAAGAGCAGGGAAAGTTCTTGTCATTGAAACTGCCAGTCAAAATTCTTTAAATTCTTTAACTGATGGGGTCCTCAATGTATTTTCCCTGCCTCACCAGTTTGGATGGCTGATCTAATGGAGTGAAAACAGTTCTGCAGGTAACCTGGGCCCATACTATTTGGGGATTTAAAGGTTATAATCAACACCTTGAATTGAACTCAGAAGCAACCCAGCACTCAGTGCCGTTCACACAGCAAAAGTATTATATGCACTATTCTTGGGGAACTCAAGAATGCTCGTGTAGCCACATTATATACCAGTAGAGTAAATTGCAATAGTCCAGACAGGAGTTGACCAAGGCATGAGTGACTAAGTGAAGATCTCCGTATCCAGGAACAGTCAGAGTTGGCACACAATATAAAGTTGAGCAAAGCCCTCTTAGACACAAACTGCAACCCATTCTTCTAGTAGTAGTCCTCAGTTCAGGAACACTACCATATTGTCTGTCTGGGGTACTGCAACACCATCTAGGACCCAAGATGATGAACTCTCATGCAGAAGGACAGCTATTGCATCTTATTAAGGTTGGTCTGAACTGAATTGATCCCCCATACAGATTCTCACAGCCTTCAAGCACCATGAGAGAATATCCCCAGCATCACTTACTTAACGCAGGACAGAGATATATAACTAGTTATCATCAGCATAGTGATGGTACCTTATCCCATGCTGATCCCAGCCTTTTACTCCTTATGGACCTTTTATTCCTTATCAATTGGACGAGCCTCTGAGGAAGGAGATGAGGTGGCATAATACTGTACAATCTACTACAGTATTGGCACACATGCCAGAAGTGGCACACAAAGCCATCCCTCTGGGCACATGTGAGGATTTCAAATGGGCCCACCCACCTGCCCCTGCTCCATGGTGCTCTGTTTTACTGCATTTTGAAGCTCAATTGAGCAGCGCGAACAACTGTGCTGCAGCTCTGGGGGTTGCACATGCATGTGCAGAGAGGTGGGGGAGCACAGGGGGTTGTGCATGCTCCCCCTGCCCACTGTGCGTGCGTGTGTAACCCCCAGAGCTGCAACACAGCTATTTGCGCTGCTCAGCTGTGCTTCAAAATGTGGTAAAATGGAGGGGGAAGATGACACTCGTGCGCACACATGGAGGCGGTATAGGG
This sequence comes from Boaedon fuliginosus, assembly GCA_027560395.1. NCBI lineage: Eukaryota > Metazoa > Chordata > Lepidosauria > Squamata > Lamprophiidae > Boaedon > Boaedon fuliginosus. The sequence continues at coordinate 241,825 of JANHGC010002056.1, read as the reverse complement.
GCATGCAACCACACGCGTGCATGCATGCACATACACTTTCAGCATGCAGCCTCAAAAAGGTTCACCACCACTGATCTACTATCAGCTCCGTAAATTGGGTCAAAGGGATATCAAGGTTGATGATATTGAAAGCTGGTGAGAGAGGTCAAGAAAAGCAAGGATGGATGCAGACTTCCATCCTGCTCTTGCCAGAGATCATCTAAAAATACAATTAATTCTGTTTCTGTTCCATATCTGGGGTACAAACCAGACTGAAAAAAGTCCAGGTAATCCATTTTATCCAGGATTCTCTGGAATTGCAATGCCACCAACTTCTTAACCACCTTCCCTAAAATGGAAAGATGAGAGACTGGACAAAAATTATTCAGAATGGTGGGGTTCAGTGATGAGAAGAAGGACACACCAGATAAAATTGTTTACTGTATAGAATGTACTATTCTGTTTTATTGTTTCTAGGAAAACAATATTTTAAAATAAAATGGAAACAGAGATTGAATAGTCACAGCCATTAGACTCTATAAAATGTAGAGTTTCTGTTGAAATCTATAAATAAACTAGGCTAAACATTCTTTTACTTTACCCTGTTCTTCTAATCACATCCCCCCTAAGCAAAGTTCATAGTCTGGGAAGATGATAAAAATATACTTTGGATAGGATATTAATTCTTAAATCTTATCTAGGTCAGTGTGTCCCTGAATATAACAAGGCACACCATTATGTGAGCCAAAAAGTAATTTAATATTCGGTAACACTAAATCAACTTATCTTAAAGAAGTTTGCTTTAAGTACATTTACTGTAACTTAAATTTTAAAAAGACTGATGCTGTTATAATATTATTTGGAAAGTACATGAACATTAGTACTTATCTGTGTTAAAACTGCCAGTCTGACATATCAGAAATGTATGATATAAATCATAAACTAACATTAATTCAGTTTCAGAAGACAGCCTACAGCTAATTTTCAAAAAATCATTATATTTTCTTAAAGGTTCTTGTTCAGGCCTGCAAAAGAAGTAACATTTTGTAGTGATATCTATACTATGAAAATGGAAAATTGTGTCAGAATAACAGAACTGGCAAGGACCTTGGAGGTCTTCTAGTCCAAACCCTGCTCAAGCAAGAAACTCTGTACCAGTTCAGATAAATGAAAACCATGTCCATCCCTTTTAGAAGAAAGAGAGTTTAACAGGGGTGGGATGTGACTGGTTCAGACTGGTTCGGGCAAACCGGTAGTTCTAAAACTAGCGGTTTGGGTGAACCGGTTCTATCAGAGATGAGTTGGGCCCCACCTGCCTGCCCCTGCGCTATACTGATTTTTATTCCCTTCGTTAGAAGCCCAGCTGATTGGCGCAGCAGCGAGGATTGCCGCACCTCAGCTGTTTTCAGTCTCTGCGGCTGCAGCAAAACATACATTTTCTTGCTAGTTTCACAAAGCAACATGTGCGCACGTAGCAAACCGGTTGTTACACCAGTTGAATCACACCACTGTAAACATAAATACTTAAGGAATCGGAATAAAAATAGCATCAGGTTATCTCATCAGATTCCATCTAGCAATTCCCTTAGGCATATAGAATTTAAAAAAACTGACTTCATGTATAATCTTAATTTGAATACTTTCTTACTCAATATCCATTTATATTTTCTTAGAGTCTTTGATCCCTACTTAGAGGTACGCATACAGTAGGGCAATCTTGGACTTATATGTAGAGGAACCAGCTTTATTAAACTATATAATAACTATATAACTATATAATCTATATAAACTATAAACTATATAACTATATAATCCCCTGATTGGGTAAGAGAAGTGGGATATAAATCTAATAAATAAATAAATAAACTAAAAAAGTCTTTCTCCTATTTTCATGTGCATAAGATCTATCATGAACTCCAAAATCAAGTTAAGGAGAGGTTTTTTTTTCTTTTTAAAAGGTTGCTAAATGATTAGCAAGTTCTAATATTTGTCCACTTTTTTTCTGAACCCAATAGAATTATTAGTTTTCTTTTTGTTTTACATAAAATCCTCCATTGAAAGTGATGTGAGGAAGGAGGGTCAATTAGTCATTTGAGACAGTGGAAAGCAACTTAGCACTAAATGAGTGGAGATGGTTCCTCCTTGCCATTGTTTAAATATTACAAATGCATAAGATTTATAACCAGTATTCTGTAAGTATTTAAATGTTTTACATTTTATCTACTTGCAACTTCATTTGAAACTAACTTTGGTGCAATCCCTCTCACCATTTTAATGAGGAACCTTAAACTTCTGTGTCTGTTAGAAAGAATCATCATCACAAATCATAACTCATAATTTTTTTCAAGCATTATAAGGTCCAGATCTGTGGCCCTATTGCAGATTTAAGAAGTGCTAATATCTGGCCTTGCAAAATCCAGAAAGAAAAATAGAAATAGTCCCAGAGTAAAAAGCATTATTCTTCCACAGCCTGGAGGTACCAAAAAAAAAGTAACTTGAAGACCTGCAGAAAATGGTACAAATCAAGCTTTCTTTAAAAAAAAAAAAAAACCTCAGTAAAAATCCAGGGCTCTCCTGCCTGGGCTTTTTATTGTTGCAGCTGCAAAGCATTCTTAAACTCTCTGACTGCCAAATGGGGGACAGTGAACAGTGCCAAAAGAATGTGCATGTTTCAATTGCACAGCCTTGACACAGCTTATAAGACGGGCAACCCAAGGTTTGGCACTGAGCAAAAAGAGAGAGTCTACAACAATGTTTATTTGTTGAAATAACCTATCCCAACATAGCCACTTTCTTCACAGTCACCCCAGGAGGAAACCGAGCGTCTGACTCTGTACGACTATAAAGACAAAAGCACATTCAAAATCAAATGGAAACAATCTACTATACATTTCTGATAGCTTTGCCTAACCGTTTTCCTTCCTTCCTCAATATAAAAGCAGTGTCCCCGTTCTTGCATACCTTCTGTATCACATTATAAGGATAATTAGGCCAAATGGTGAAAAATGTTTAATTCCAACCCACAGCTGTCTTCTTTCTGCCCCAAATAGACAAAAGCAGCTGCAGCCTTCTGGATCACTGTCTGCAAGCCTTCATTCCTTTTACCACAGGCATTATTATCTTCCCCCCATAAAGAGACAGTTTCCTGTTCCTTGAAAGTATCCCCCTTCTACTTGTTGAAGATTTGTGCAAACCGCAGATAAGGCACTTTTTGGCACCTGGCACAACCAAGCAATGGAGAACAGCCTTAGATTTCTAGGGAGTGATTACTCTAAGGAAAGATTTCTGCAGTAGCTACCTATTAAATCAAATCTTTACTCTGCTTATACACCAGCTTAAAGGATGGGATACAGTCATTGTGGGGGGCAAACCCATGAAAATATAATAGAAGTAAATCATGAAAAGCATATATAAAAATGTATGTATATACATAAAAGTATAAAAAATTAATATAAAGTGTGAGAATGTAAAATGAGGCATAGGAGCATGAGAACGGTGTAAGGAAAATAAAATGTCCCACGTATGTAGTATGTGACAATCTATTACATTACAGAACATCCTAATATCAAAAGCTAGGTGCACACTGAGCCTAATTTATAATCTCAAGCACAAGCCAAAAGTCATCATCTGATGGATTTTGAGCACTGCTATGCAGAATTTAGCAGTGCCGTATCTTGTGGCAGGGTTACGATCCATGGATATTTATGCAGCATGGAATAGAATGATAGGATGAGTTAATGCAAATGTCTCCGCAGGATGAGTATCTAGAAGAGTACATGTCCGGTTGTTTCTAGGTGTCCAGAGTTGTAAGAGCATTTTCTAAAAAACAACAACATCAAAATACTGTAATCTCCAAAAGTTTACTAACCACATTTCAAATGACAGTAATGGACCTAAACCACTGCTCTCCAGTGTCAGAAAGGTTCCTAAAACTCACTTGGGAAATGAATTTCTTGGAACAAAGGCTGCCCAAGTATAATGTTCATACCTTGTACTCAAATTCTTCATGCTCCGAGGTACTAATGAAGTTTTCTGCAGATGTTTCAGCCCAAGTTTCTACCAGGCTTCTTCAGTGCAAGGAGTATGAAGAGGAGGCAAGGCTGTCTTGTAGTATTTGTACTTTGCATTCTGGGGTATTAGTTGGTGATTGGAGGTTTTCTGTGAGGTGACAATCAATTGGTTGATGTGAATGTTGTTTTCTTCATTTTGATTGATCCTTCCCATTTTAATATTGTGGGTGTTTTGGTTCATGCACTTCACTGGATGGTAGATAGTATCCAGTTCACTGGATCTGTTTATGTTCCATTTATCTGACTGCCAAGCTTCTAGGAATGCTCTGGCTTTTTTGCTGTTTTCAGTATTATCCCAGTCAAATATGTAGTTAGGTTTAACAGTGTGGGTGGCTGCTAACATATTTACAATCTTGGTTCTTAACTGGAGTTTTGTGTAGGCTGTTCCAACCACTAGGTATCACAGTGGCCCACAAACCCTGCAAAAAATTCTGTGAAAGCATATAACTACATACCCCATCAGGATGGAACCCATGTCATATACAAAGTTAATTTTTCTGAATTACAACCAATATTCCTTAAGACTCTTTGTCCCTACAGTACCTCAAAGAATTAAGGAACAAAAAAGGTGCAATAAAATGGCGCCTGATCCAAAATACCATAACAAGGAGATAAGGAGGACCAACCAAAATGAACAAAGATTAAGAATGCTAGGAACTGCATTTCAGTAACATTTGAATGGTGACAAATGTCTCAACCCCATGTACCTGCTCTAGAATGTGTCCACTTAGTCAGAAAACCATTCCTTCAGGTTCCTAGATTGTACAATCAAATCCATTCCATATTGTAGTAAAGTAAATAAAGCTTTAAACACTAAAAGTAAAATCACACAGCATTGAGGCCCTCCAGCTATGTCTGATGGACATGAAAACATGAGTGAGTGAAAGTATTTGTAGGCCGAGAA
>JANHGC010002056.1:184632-197430 GCA_027560395.1 Boaedon fuliginosus | reverse complement strand
TATGATTGTTAGCCGCCTCGAGTTCCCCTTGGGTGAAGAGAGGCGGGGTATAAATACGAACATAAATAAATAAAATATATAATTTCTCAAGCTGGGCTGGCTGTACCAAAAGACGAAGCCTTAGTTCTCAGCCTCAAGTGTCAGATGGAGTTTACAGGTAAGGGAGCTCTATTAGCATCCATAATATAGAAAACTATGTGCTAGTGGTGGGCATGAGTTTTCTTGCTGGAGAGGCATGGAGACACTGGACTGTTAGCTGGAGCCTGGAGGAAGGATAGCACATCATAGCCATGCAATGAAGCTTGTGAGAATAAAATACAGTAGAAGGAGCAGTGAGAGACAGGAGGCACAATATTTTTGTACCTCTCTAGTAACCTCTTATATTTTAGATTAATTCACACCAACTTCTCAGGAGTTTGTGTACGTATGTTTTCTAATGCTGCTTCCTTGACCCACTCTGGAAAACCATCAGTCAGCTGCTCAGTGACAGAGGAAGAGCTATTAAGAACCAGTTAAGCCTTTAACATGCTACTTTTGCTCCCTCTGGTCCCGTTACCAGCCTGCTTGTTATCTTCTTCGATGGGGTTCAGGCACCAAATAGCAGTCATGAGTGAAAGAAAGAAACATTCCTCTGGGGCAGCATTGAAAAAAAAGACCCAATTAAGCTGTTCTCTCTTAGACAGGCAAGAGTTGTTCAGAGATACACAGACAGAAATGCACACAATGGGCCTTCTATCCTCAGTATGTACTTCATCATCTATATTTATAACTCAATAATAATAATAATAATAATAATAATAATAATAATAGTAATAATAATAATAATAATAATAATAATAATAATAATAATAATAATAATAATAATAATAATAATAATAATAATAATAAAGTACCCATACATACTGTGTCTCTAAACAAAATGTAAGTCTAAAACATTACAGTGTAATGATGTATAAGGTCAGTAATAAAGTTTCTTTCATTCACTTAATCCTGGATGACAATGCTTGACATGGCCTGTATCACTCAAACCTTTTTGGGCATGGAAAGGGAGGGTTCCCCCTTCTGAAATGTACCTTCTGGGATTTTGGCACCAACTGCAACTGCAGGGCAGAGGTGGTGGTCCTGCTGTTGTAATTGTCAATATCTGGTGGCTAGTAGGGTCTCAACCTCAGAAAACACTGGATGTGAAATCCTTTTTGTGAGGTTGGGCCATAGGGATCAATGTGGATTGTTGGTCACTAACCTGCCTTCCTGCAATGTAGCAGCACCCCTCTCTGTTCTGGGCTGGCAGTGCAGGCTTATGGTACTAGGAAACTTCAGTTTACCATTTCTAAACCTGGGGATGGAGGTAGTACAAGAATTCCTGGCAGCCATGGCAGCCAGAGACTTGGCCAAACATATTCATGTGACCTACTCACACACGGAGTTACACATTAGATCTGGTGTTTGCCTACAGGCAGTTGTGTAGTTACTTGGCTTTGGTGAGCATTAACATCAGTCCCTGCATGGACAGATCTCTCTCGTGCATGGCCCTAGAGTTCTATACATCTGCCGCCTACAAAGAAAGATAGACCCTATTCGATCAGCCACCTGAGGCAGCTGATAGACACAGTGTGGTTCTTGAAACTGTTACATGCTTTGGAAAAGGCTCATCACACATTGGAATGAGCAAGTGACAGGGGCCAAGAACTGAATTGCACCCATGCAGACTCTTTGTGGACATAGATATCATATAGCCCCATGTTTTTCTATGCAGCTCAGAGAGATGAAGCAACACAGAAGACATCTAGAGCACCACTGGAGGAGACAAAGAGTGAGGTCAAGTGAGGACAGGCAAGAACCTATAATAGGACATACTTTGTGGTGATAAGGATGGTAAAATGTAATAATTTCTTAGCCCTTATTGCATCTGCAAGTTGACAACTGGTTGATCATGGGTATCCTGAGCACTCCCAGGAGCTGGGAGTGCTCTTACTCAGTTGTTTTTAAGGAATATTCTCAGACAAAGTTGCTCAATTTCACTCAGAGTTTATTCTGTCTGAGTAGATCCTTTGGAGGTGACAGAGACACATGTGAGCCTTGTTATCTGGGAAGAATTTGATCTACTCGAGTTCCCCCGAAAGGGGTGAAAAGAGGCGGGATATAAATCTAATAAATAAATAAATAAATACTTGCTCTTGAGAAAGTAGAGTCTTTGTGGCCGTGAAAATGGCAACTTGCATCCATGCCTCTCCTGGCTGGTGAAGGCCTCCCAAGAGATAGCATGTAGTTGTAATCCAATTGATGATTAATGTCTCTTGCAGGAAGGGATAATACTGCCTGCTCTGAAGGATATTATGATGCTTCTCCTTCTTAGAAATCCATCTTTCAACCCAACAGTATTAGACAAATTTTGTCCAATTTATAATTTTTTCTTTTTAAAGAAGGTTGTTGAGAGAGTGGTTGACAAGCAAGTAGAAAGGGCCAGGACAAAACATGGAATCAATATTCATTGCACTTGTTGATCACCTTTGGAAGGCTTGGATGGAGATGGTGCAACTATCTGGCCCTCCAAGACCTCTCAGTAACTTGATACTTTCAACCATGGTATCCTTCAGGCCTGGCTTCAAGGGTTGGGAATGGGAGGTACTGCACTGCAGTGGTTCTCTGTTTTACTCCATGGCAAGTTCCAGTCAGTGTTGATAGAAAGGGAAAATGAAATTACTGATGGGAGGTCATCAGTAGGCTGATGATACTCAAATATATACTTCCACCAGATAGGATATGCCATGTTTTTGGTGGCCAAGTGTCTGGAGGCTATAAGGGTCTGAATGGGAAAGAATCAGCTTCAACTCAATTCTGGCAAGATGGACTGGCTCTGAGTCCAGGTATTTCATTTTTGCCTCTGGATGGGGTGACACTCCTCTGGACTGAGTTGGCACATAATCTGTTTCAGGACCAGGTAGCAGCTATGGCTGTGAGGGCCTTTGCGCAGATTCGTCTACTGCACCAATTGCAATCTTTCCTGGACCAGGAGACCTTGCTCATGGTCACTCATGCCTTAATTACTGTAATCTGTTACACATGGGGCTGCCCTTGAAGACCACCTGGAAGCTGTAATTGGTCTAGAAAGTGGCACACATACAGCAATGGATTTATCTGTATAACACCTTATTTGTGTGAGTTACACTAGCTCCCAATTTCGTTCTGGGTGCAACTTAAGATGCTGGTTATCTCTTTTAAAGCCCTGTATGGCACAGGAGGAGGTTATCTACAATACCACCTTTACCGAAGTATCTCTATCTGTCCTATCAGTTCAGATAGGATGGAGATACTCCCGGATCCTTAAATATTGGAGTCTTATGATGTTTAGGAAGCACGTACTAAACCAGGGGTCTCCAACTTCGGCAACTTTAACCCTGGAGGACTTCAGCCTGGCTGGGGAATTCTAGGAGTTGAAGTCCATCAGACTTAAAGTTGCCAAGGTTGGAGAGCCCTGTACTAAACGATGTAAACTTTCATAAAATTGTGGAGCTGCCAGTTAAGTTCAGTGTTGTTCCTCAGAACCCCCAGTGAAACAGTGTATCTCCCAAATTTAGATGGAGCTGATTTTTGTTTGTAAGATTTTAAAAACCCAGCTTTTTTTTCAGAGCTTTGGACCAAGCTGCTGGATGAACTCATCCTGATGTGATGATTGTTTTTTTTTCTGGGAGCACTGTATGTTTTGTCTTGCTGGTCTTGCTGTTTTGTGTGTATTTGATTTAATGTAATATTATTTTTAATTTCACTGATGGGTTAACTTGTAAACCACCCGGAGCCCTTTGTTGACCAATTGGCCATATAAATCTCTAGAATGAATTAATGAATGAAGTAAACATTCAAAAAATCTTCATGTTTCATTACTTCAGAAAAACAAATTAAAATGAGATCGTGCAGAAACTGACCACAAAAATCATGCAAAAGATATTGGCAGTTGGGAAAATCAACAAGCCCTGTCACTCTGAACTGCACAGCTGATAATGACTTTATTGGTCTGTAAATGTTGTTACAGTACTGACTTTCAGATAGCTTATTATAGAATACACTGATATTGACTTCACAGCAGGAGCGAGTATAACAAATTTGTGCCTTAACATGCTGCAACAAACAGGGAATCTGTAACTAGTCATGTGGAGGTACAACAATGGTGCCAAAAGAAATGGAAGAACAGAGGGGTGCAGTCAGATCTGAGATTTCAGCTCTCAGCCTTGTTTGGTCCCATGCAATCTTTATACGTCAGTAGTCTCTAGAAAGACTGCTGGATTTTTAAGATAATTCAAAGCACTACCTTATTACAGGCAGATTTTTAAAGCAACGTGTGGAGACATTCTATCTGATTCTCAAACCAGAGAATGCCATAAGCAAACCACATGGCAGGGTGATAAAGCCTATTTAACACTGAATTAGGAAGGCAGATAATAATCCACAGTTATCACTCTGCATGATAATGCACTGACAGGAATTGCTCATGGGGAAGAGTATTACTAGCAAGAGAAGGGATTTGATAATCTAAAGAATGGAATAGAAACAAGGTAAATTGAGAACTTTCATATTTTTGGCACAAATGAAGGCCTACAGAAACATCATTTTGGATCTCCTGCTCAGGCACCACAACATTGTAGGCTGGTCCTGCTCTCTACAATTGTAGATAAATCCTTGCCGCAGTGAGCTTAAAGTATATCATTTAAATTTAATTTAAAATGGCTAGGACCATTGAATCTTGTGAAACTATTGGGTGGTAGCTGAACAAATTGATAGTGACAGTATCAATTTTCCTCCATTTGTATCCATATATTCATTGTTAAAATATTGAAAATAGAAAAAAGCAAATATTGGAGTAACAATAGCACCTAGACTTATATACCACTTTATATAGTGCTTTATAGCCCTCTCTAAGTAGTTTATAGATTGTAAGGGGAAACAATCTTCGTTTTTCTGACCTCAGAAGGATGGAAGGCTGATTCAACCTTGAACTGGTCAGAATCGAACTCCTGGTAGGGAGCAATGAATTAGTCTGCAATAATGTATTCTAACCATATAAAAACATATAAAAATGTTATAAGATAACATACTTTAAAAGACAAGATACTTTAAAAAGATAGTTAAAAAAACCCTAAATTACTTTTTACTGATACACCCCTTTCCTTTAATTTCTATCAATCACTAGCTACTTTAGATATATTAGCAACTTGCTGAGCCTTCTCTATTTCACTATGCATCTAGAATTGCCCATTTTTCTAAGGTATTATTAAATTAATGCTGCATAGCAAGCATCATTTCCTCACCACTATATGGGGGAGGGAGGCTACCACAAGTTGCACACAGCGGCAGGCTCCACCGCTCCATCCCGTATGGCTCAGCATGTAGGTACGGAACTCAGAGGGGCATCAAGTGATACCTGTAATGTTTTGGCTGTACCCCCTATATACCACGATCTGAAAGAGGTCTTCAATGAAAAGGGATGTGATGTGCTGCCCCCTCATAGACCAACGGATTGCGGGGTGGCCTTAATACCGGGGGTAAAATTACCCAAACCAAAAATGTATTCTATGACCTCAAGAGAGCTAGAAGAGATGTGAAAGTACATCGAGCATATTCTTGCGAGGGGGTTCATTCAGCCTAGCCGAGCGAAGATTGCTGCTCCGGTGTTGTTCCGTGACAAGAAGGATGGAGGACTCAGATTGTGCGTGGATTATAGGGGGTTGAATGCAGTATGTGAAGAATCCCTCGACCCCCTTCCTCTGATGAAGGACCTTCTGTCCAAGCTGGCAACTGGGCGTATTTTTACAAAGTTAGATCTGCAAGCGGCCTATTATCAAGTATGAATTAAATAAGGCAATGAGTGGAAGACCACTTTCAATTGCCCCCTGGGGAGTTATAGCTCTCGGGTCATGCCTTTTGGATTACATGGCGCCCACGCAGTGTTCATGCAACTCATAAATGAGGTGCTCCGGAATATTTGTATAGGGGCATCCTTGTGTATTTAGACAATATTTTAATTTATACCCAAACCCTGGAGGAGCACATACGTCTGGTATGCCAGGTACTGACGAAATTACTAAAGGAAAAACTCTTTGTCAAATTATCAAAGTGTGAGTTCCATAAGGAATCTCTTACTTGGGATATAGGATCACCACAACAGGGGTGGCGATGGACCCCAGGAAGATGCGAGCTGTTCTAGATTGGCAGGTGCCCCAGACTCTGAGGCAATTGCAAAGTTTTCTTGGTTTCGCCAATTTTTACCATCAATTCGTACCCTCCTTTGATGCTGTGACATTGCCATTAACCGACCTGCTAAAAACAAAACCCAATAGTGACAAACCGCATCCCAACCAACGTATCGGATGGACACCCGAATGCCAAGACGCTTTTGAAACCCTGAAATCATTATTTGCCAAAGAACCGATATTGCATCATCCAGACATGGCAAAACCATTCATAATACAGGCGGATTCCAGCGACGTCGCCGTTGGAGCCGTCTTATTATAATATGACCAGCAAGGACGGTTATACCCCTGCGCATATACATCTAAGAAATTCACGCCTATGGAGAGAGCATGGGCCATATGGGAGAAAGAGGCCTTTAGGGTTAAATGGGCATTGAGCACATGGCGTCATCTGCTGGAGGAGAGCCAGATACCATTTGAAATCTGGATAGACCACAAGAACTTAGAGGCCCTCCAGACATCAAGGAACTTGTCCCCGAAACAGGTTCGGTCGGCCCAATATTTCCAGAGATTTTCTTTCTGTTTACAGTATATCCCTGGGGGTAAGAACTTCCTAGCGGACGCACTGTCCAGGAAGCCCCAGTATAATTCTAGGAGAGAGGATGTGGTACAAGCCCTCATTCCCCCCACGAATGGTCTCTACAGCTCCCAACACCACAGTCCTGAGGATTTACAACAATTACTCAGGAACGTAACCTCTAGAGATCCCTGGATAAAGGAAAACGCTACCAAAATATGCCTAGCTACAATACCCCGGTGCACCCATATAACACCTGTCCTCTGCAAGCTGCACTGGCTTCCAGTGATCTTCTGGGTATAATTTAAGGTGCTAGTGACAACTTTTAAAGCCCTTCATGGCTTAGGAGCGGAGTACCTTGGAGACCGCCTTCTGCCACCACATGCCTCCCAGCGCCCAATAAGATCCCACAGGATTGGCCTGTTGCGGGTCCCATCAGCTAAACAATGTCGGCTGGCGGACCTTGAACTAAGGCCTTCTCTGTGGCGGCACCAACCCTCTGGAACCAACTACCCATGGAGGTCAGAACCATTCCGAACCTGTTGGCCTTCCGCAGAGCCACTAAGACCTGGCTCTGTCGGCAGGCTTCAAACTAATACCCCCCTTGGATGAATGATTGGTTGATGTATGATTGTGTTGTAAATTTTTTAAATATATTGTATTTTTTAACGATGTTTTATTTTACTGTTTTTAATTATTGTAAGCCGCTTCAAGTTCCCCTTGACCAGGGAAGAGAAGCGGGGTATAAATCTAAATAAATAAATAAATAATAAATATCCGCTATAAGAATGTTAGACAGTTAGTTGAAATGGGATTCATCACAACTGTGCATTGTCAGACTAAATTTCAAATAGCAGATATTTTAACGAAGCCTCTACCTGCAGACTAACATGAATTTCTGTGCAGTGGTTTATGCCTCGCTGAATAATCTGTTTCTTAATTGTCTGTATAATATGGGAACATAAATGCCGTATATGCATGAAAATATTTTTGCATATGGAAAAAAAATTGTTAGGATTTTTGCATTATCAAAATACATTGGTAATACTTTTGTCACTAGATTTATTTATTTATTTATTTATTTTATTAAATTTATACCCCGCCTCATTTCCCCTGGTAGGGGGAACTCTAGGCGGCTTACAACATTGAAAAATTACAATCTACAATGTCATGGGGATCTTGCGAACTCAAATGGAGCATGTCTAAGAACATTGACACTTCAAAAAACATTTTAACAGCTGCACAGCCCCAGAGCACACTGGCCAAGGGGCCGGTGGGCTGCAGCTGCTGTCAGACAGTCGGCCCCTGCGTGCTCACCACCTCCTGTGCTGGCCATGCCACCCCAGGGCCGGGGGTGTATTTTTGGGGTAGGGCTTATATTATGAGCATCCTAAAACTCATGGTAGGGCTTATTTTATAATTGAGTCTTATTTTGGGAGAAACATGGTACATACATTTCATATATTATGGATGGAAAGACAGATGGTATCAATCTTAAACTTTATTAACATGTAATATTTCTGTCCAGGTTTGTTTGTCCACTGCTTTAAGTCTCCAAGTAATGTGTACGGCATATTGCAGATTAGGGCTGTGCACTTATCTAGATTTGAAGGGGAAAAGGGAACTAACAATGCACACTTTTTGCCTCTATTAGCACTTCCTTAAAGCAAATGTGCCATGCAAACCCAAGAAATGGCTGGATTTCTTTAAGGAGTTGCCAGCAGATGAGACACAACCCCTTCCCCATGCATTCCAAATATACTTTCTCCCTTTGAAGCTGAATCACTGCATAGCCCTGTGGTAAAGGTACAGCTCTTCAATGAAAGGATTTTTTTTTCAATAATGTATTAAACCTCATATTCTGACATCAAAAGCACTTTACAGCGTATTTCAGGGATCAGTAGTGCTTTTAGCTTTGCTTACCATCTCCATTAACAAGATGCAATTATGCAACACACTAATGAAAAACAGGGATTACACTAAATTGAAAGAAGTTTATCCCTTGTAAAATAATGTAAACAGATTAGAGAGATTAAAAAATAAGAGTTAGAATAGCAAAATGAAATTTGCAATAGTACAAGTCGTCCTTGAGTTACAGCCATTTATTCAGCAACTTTTTGAAATTACGATGGTGCTGAATGAAGGGACTTGCAACTAGTACTCAACATTCCAGTTGTTGAAGCACCCCCAAGTTCATGAACAACATTTGGGAGCCTGGCAAGCAGCTTGCATTTACAACCAGTTATCTACTTTCAATTATCTCCATTTGTGACCTTTTCTGCCAGCTTCCTGTAAGCACAGTCAATGAAGAAACTGGCATGGAAGTTCATAAGTCATTTAGGTGTCCCCCATTCTTTCTTTGCTCACACACAACATTCACTCCTTCCCCCCATTTGCACAATCCCTGCACTCTTTATCTGTCCTCCTTGTGCTCATACTCATGAATGCACCCACCCTACACTCTGTCTCTAGGGTCTCCCTGCAATATAATTTATCCTTGCCCTCTTTCCTTGGATTGCATGCACCTCACACCATCATTCCCTGGCCTGAACTCATACACCAAGCACCCCCAAATTATGGGTGGTCTGTCCTGGGCCTTCCCCACTCCCCTGAGGCATCTCCACACTAGTTACCTGGGACTCCCTCTGCTTCTCATTTAATGCCCCACATATGTTGGATTATAACGACAGCCAAGACTGTCTGAATTGCAAAGAAACATACCAATCAGAAAGGCACAAAAAGTGAATAAATGCATACGCGCGCATGATTTAAGTGTTTAATGTAGTAGCAGGACAAATACACAGTAATTCTAGAAGTCATCCCTGTATCACCTAAATTAAGGATATTGAAGAAACTATGTTGCTTAGCCAAAAAAATCTGGCAGGTCACCAGAAAGTGCAGTCAAAATCAGGAAGATAATTCAGACCATACTTGACAACAAATGATGTAGAAAAAACAAAAGGTTACTGTGGTTCACTGCAGATAAGCATATAATAATAAAGGACCTTGAACTTGGAAGAAAGCTCCAAGGTTGTCACTGCAACAAATGACTGACACCCAGAACAAATGTAAAGAACTTTGTTGTAAAGACTGCATCTTAAATTACTGTTTTCTTCCATGGATGTTTCTTCCACATAAGGAAAATGTGTTCTGTATATAGATCATAGGATGACATGTCTAGTTTCTCATATCTAGACATAAGAAGCCACATGATGACCATTATATAAATTTGAGCTATATGTGGCTTCCAGTCTATTTCTGGAACAATGTAATGGTTATATTAATCTTTATACTCTTTGGCAACTTGTGACCCACTTTCCTGAACAGTTTTGGTCTATTTTTATTTAATATTATTTTGTTTTGTTAATTAATGTACTTGGTGGTACTATGCAGATAATTTTTATTGTATAGCAAATAAAAACTGCAAGCAAGGTAAGATTGCTGGTTCAAATTCAGTGCTTTAAAATACTGAAAAAGGGGAAATGATTTCCAGAAAATCAATTATGGTACTACTGTGCAACTCAGGTGCTTTCTGCCTTCATGGCTCCTGCTCAAAGAGAGATGGCCAGGAGAGCCTTTGAACAAATGTATCTTGTGTAAGATTGGCACCCTTTCCTAAACCAGGAGGCACTGCGTACTGTCACTCATCCCTTAGCCACCTCCCAATGGAACTATTGCAATGCCATTCTAGGTAGGCTTGCCTTTGAAGAGCATTTGTAAGCTGGCCTGTAATGTAGCAGCATAGGGAGTAGTAGGCCCACTGCAAATAGTCATGTAACATTATGATTGCATGAGCTACATTAGTTCTAGTTTCTCTACATTAGAGAAACCTTATGGGTACAAGGTGATGCTTGTCACCTTCAAAGTCCTACAAGCATAAGCTAAATTACTTGCAGAACTACCCATCCCTGATGGTCCTACCAGTCCTTATGGCAAGCTGTATATATTGCGGGCTCCCTTGGTGAAATAACATCACCTGGCCAGATCTTGTAAATGTGCCGTCAGATTCTGGATATTGATAAAAGTGGCATGGTGTAGTTGCTTAGTGCATGTAATTTTTATTGGGACCGCACAGTGGTTTTTTTTGTTTCAAATGTAATTTTGTTTTAATAATATTTTATTTATTTATTGTTTTGTTCCTTCTGGCAGATAGTTGTTTAATAAACAAATAATAAAAATAAATAATTATCAAAACAGAAATGGAAGCCCTTTTATTGGATGCATTCAAGTGGAGGCTAGACAATGATTTGTTGGGAATAACTTAATTTGGATTCCTGTATGTAACAGAGTGACTGAATTCCGTGGCCTAAATGGTTCCTCCCACTTCTATTATTCTGCTGTTCTAAAGCTAATACAAGATTATTGCAAAACTGTATGGTTTCCTGTTCAAGAAATATGAAATGACATACAAGATGGGTAAGACGACCCAGAATTTAGACCCATTTCTGTGGAATTTATGATATCAGTTAGCATACATTATTTGGGCTACAGATTTATCCTCAGGATTTCATGTAATTGAATTAATATTATAATAGCTATAATCCCTTCTAATTTATTCTCAAGTGGACACTTACTGACAAATACATCTCTAATGCTTCCATATCACCACTGTTTTCTTGGTACATGAAGTGCCACTCAGCATTGATGTTACTATATTATCTTTCTCTTCATAAATCATTATGAATTCAGTATCAGTATGACAGTCATTTGAGATTTCCAAATTTTTTGGAGACTGCTTGACTGCTTAAATGAATACTGAATATTTCAATTTACTGCTAATACTGCTACATATAGATAACATGTAAGAATATATATGTTGCTAGATCAGATAAAGTTCAGCTTAGCTCAAGAAGTTGTCTTCAACTACTGACATAAGATGTTTCTGGGACACCTACCTACTAAATGAATGAAAAATCTCTCTATTCAATATTCCCAATAGTATTTTCCACACTAATTGTACATGCCATTAATCTTTTTAATATATGAATGCAAAATGTATAGCTGCATATGTGCCTTTATTGCTCTTTTTACTATTACAAAATGGTATCCAGACACTTTCTTTTTTCTTTTTCTTTTTGATTTGGAAGGCATTGAGGCATTTTAAAGAGCAAAGCCTTGGAGCTTAAGACACTATTTAATTCTTTAGATTTTTTTAAAATCATGAAGATAAAATTAAATAGCTTTAGGGTTTAAAAAAATCAAAGGGTTACTATATATTATGTAAGATTTAAATGTTAGGAACATGTATAAGTAAATTAGAAATTAGGGCATATTTAATGGTTTCAGGTTCATCAAATTCTGCATTTTACAGCAATTCCAGGCTTCAGAATACAAGTGACTAGAAATATGACTAAGTTTGAAAATAGGTTATATTCATTATTTAGTAGAGAAAGAGAGAATTTGGAACATTTTTAACATTTTATTTGAAGATATGGGCAAACTTCTTGAATGGGTTAAAAGCAGTGTAAGTAAAAGTTTCCTTACTTACAGTTTTGTGATTTTTAAATTGTCATAAAGAACCACTGAACTCACCTCAGATAATATTAATAAAAATTCAGTGAAAGCTATTTTATGCCAAGGAAATTAATGTGATAAATTCTAACAAAAATCCCACTTATTTGAGAAAATGTAATTTGTTCCTATCTCAGTGGTGCACAATCTACAATCCCAGAGTTGCATATAATAAGCCTTGTGAAAATTCCTATACTCCAAAACTTGCTGCCAAATCAAAATTAAGGGGAATTTATCACATTAGCTATTAAGGGGAAATTAAAGGGGAAATTACCAAGTTAACCATTAAATTTAGTTTCCATCCTTCCCATCCATGAGTTGAAGCAAGAAAGACAGCCCATATTTTGTATCAACATCTGAAATTTGCTTTTATATGTCACTTTGACTAGCTACTGAGTTACATCATATCCTTATTTTTTTTTGCTGGTGGTGTAAAGAAAACAGGAGGAAGAAGTATTTATTTATTTATTTATTTATTTATTTATTTATTTATTTATTTATTTATTTAGATTTATACCCCGCTTC
>JANHGC010002056.1:152409-162926 GCA_027560395.1 Boaedon fuliginosus | reverse complement strand
CTTTCCTTTCCTTTCCTTTCCTTTCCTTTCCTTTCCTTTCCTTTCCTTTCCTTTCCTTTCCTTTCCTTTCCTTTCTCACAAGAAAACCAGGGGATTAAAAAAAACTGTTTAAATTTCAAATTATCCTGTCTAGTATTATATTTTTCAGAATATTAAAAAAAATCATATGTTCTGCATTATATGGCATTTGTAATATTTGAAATGTACCAGTCATGACATTTGCAGTTTTTGTTTTCTTCTATTTATTATTTAGCTCAATTTTAGATATCTATCAAAATAACAAAAGAATGTATAAAAATGGCATGTAAAATCAGCATCAGGATATAATTTAACATCAGCCCCATTTTTTTATCCTTCAAAATTCAATTAAATAGAATACACTTAAGCATCCTATGAAATGTCAGAAAAGTAGTGGCAAGCTATACTGGAGCCATCAAGGAGTCAGAATGCCATCACAAAAAAAATTGAAGTCTTGTTCTGTGAAAACAAGGAACAATCCCTTAATGGAATACATGTAAGACATTAGGAAATGATTCATTTTCTAAACATGTATGATTAGGTTTTATGTTAACAGCTTTACTTTTGGTTGATGGTCGGGAAACCCTCTCACAACTAGTAAAACTCCTTAAGAATAAATAGCATGTGGCTAAGCTGGTTAATGAATTTAGCATTTTGATGAGGTTGAATTTTCCAGATAGTCCATAAATATTTTTAAAATCAGATACATTTAGATCACATTGCACCAATGAGATGTGGAGTTATAAAATTGTCTATATTATTTCCTAATCAGTAGGAAAAAAAAGCTTTTTTTTTCTATAGAAGAAAAAAAAGAGCAAAAATCAGACAAGGAAAACAGCAGAATATATTCTGAACTGGTTCACTGAGTTTACAAGCTTCTAACAGTAGTAGTAGAATTTAGGAAAGAAATGGATAAAAAGGTTAAGAATTTATAAAAATAAGAAAGTAAAATATAATTCCCAATAGAAAAATAAACCAAAGCAAATGAACATGTAGGTTGCAACAAAAAAAGCACCCAGAACAAAAAAATTAGTAAAATGATAGCAATTCACAATGTCAGTGGCAGCCATGGGTGGGGTAGGTTTTATTGTGGAAAAAAGAAATTATAAAAATTCTACTAAAATCATGTATCACCCTTTCGCTTTGTTTTTTAAAATAGTGACCCAGGTTTAGATTGTGCCTAGGTGTATTTGGTGGAATTTGGCTTGTTTTCTGTCTTTTACAAATGTGAAAGTAGATTTTGTGACAAAAGAGAAATAATTTCTCAAGATACCACAGGTGAACGTATCAAAACTGAAAGCAGAATTCTCAGATATTGTTAGCTCATAAGGCAATACAATAATCATTATATAAGTTATCCATTTGAGTTGCAGCTTTAAAAAATTGTCATCTTAATTTTCTTTTTCTTTTTTGTTAAACTATTTTCCTACAACCCATAATTTACTACCTTATAAAGGTACTTCCATGATACGTGCAGCACTTTCCATGCATTATGTGAGTCTTTTACACTTAATTGCATTTCATATTTATTCTATTGCTAATGAAAAACTAAAGCAGTTACTCTTAATGTTGATTATTTTCAAATGCTGGGATTATATATTCGTAGTCATGTCACCCTCTCAACTTGTTTTTGTCTTTATAAAATGTAGTACATATATTAGTACCTTCAACTATAGTAATCACTATTTTGCTTTCAAATACACGTTTGGATATTCAGTTTCCAGATATTGGTAGTACAAAACTGATCACTCTGAATTCCAGACTCTAACAAGTGTCAGTTGAAGGAGGATTTAGTTAAAGTATGCAGTGTGCTAAAGGACCTGGTAGTAATAATGTATGAAGTATAATATATACACACTGCGTGGTTTCCAGCTGTTTGTCTTCAGAGGCACTCTGTGTGCAATGAAAGGGGGGAAAGAGTGTTTGGATAACGTAGCTAAAAGTGAAAGAATCCACTAGTCACTCTTTTGGAATTAGTGTGGAGAAATCTCTTAAATGCAATCTATCCTGAGTTCCGAAAACATAAACGAAGACGCTGAGTCTGAAGTTGGAAAATGATAAACTACTGTATCTCCATGTACTGTTTCTGTACTGAAAAAAACCAAAGGTTTCCCTAGCTGATATGAAAAAATGTCCAAACAGTTTTTGCAATTACAATGGCTTATTACCAAAAGTGATCAGCACCTATGCCAAAAATGTTCTATTACAATAATAATTAAAAAGGAGGCTTCTCATGTTGATTTCAAAGATAATTATTCATATATATTTTTGTACAGAACAGTATTATATAATATATGCATGGGTTTTTTTGTGGAGGGGGATTACATTAATCTACATATAATTTCTTTACCAAGGTCTTTTTTCAATCTGCTACCTGAATTTTTAACTTGAGATAGCAAAGATTGATTATGAGATATTTATTGGCCACCTCTACCGCCAATAGCACCCAGAAAAAGGAGACTTATTCCCCCTCTCCCCCGCCACGTCATCTGGTCTGGATCCCATTGAAAACATGCAGTATAAGTATTTTAGGGTACCCATTTATAATTCTATACTGGTTTAAAAAAAAGATTTTCAAAGTTGAAAACTCTTATTAGAGAAAGAGAGATTCAGGTGGCAACATCATGGGTATATAGATGGAGAAATGAACTGACATATATAATTACAGTAAAATACAGCATCTCTTTAATCTCAATTCATTAAAACAGCTGTGTTTTGATTTTCAGGCTTAAATAGAAGCTTTAAAATATTATGATGATAATGATGATGATTGTGATAATTACAATAATCATTGTGATCATGATGACGATGCTTTAAAAAAATCCTTAGGTCAGATTCCCACATTTTCCAAATCCCTTACAAATCATTTTCAAAGTGTACCCAGCTCAAACTGCCTATTGAACCTGGAGGGGAAGGAGACAGACAATATAAACCGGATTGTTGTCTTTTCCTTGGTATGAAGGAAGTCCATATATAGAATCAATAAAGGAAATTATTGATTCTAGAAGGCACTAGAATCAGTAGAAAGGGCAGCCTTGAAGCCTTCTTGAAAGAACCATAATGTAGTGGTAGTGCTGGGTTGCCCCATGCTAAGGTGAACCCATGCTGTTACCAAATTCCACATACCTTCTCTACAAGAGAATTATAATCTGCACTCTTTTGCAATTTCTTTCAGAAGGGATATAATCTGTAACCTTGGGGACTTTGGGATATTGAGGAATCCAGTGATTGCTATAGCTGAACATGCCAATAAAATTTACTGTTTCATCTATCTCCAAATGCATTGATTCCTTTCTTAAATGGGAATTTCCCCCACAACAGTGCACTCAGCAAAAAACTGTTAGGCTGGCACATAAATACCACATTTTAAATGCCTCTAGAAACTGTAAATGCAGCTTATGAAAAGAAATTGATTTGGCTGTTGCCAGGCATGGAAAAGGACACCCGGAAGGCATAAAAAGCTGACCTTGTATGATGTCTGAAACAGAAGCTTGAATTTTGAATACAAAGAAATAACAGGTCAGCTGTGGCCAGATAAATATCTAAGAAGAATGCAAACAAATGCTAACATGACTTGTGGACAAAGCAAAATGTTTGTATTTCAAGACAAGAAGTTTACATTCTGGAATGTAGTTTAAATTGTCCTTGTTCCTCTTCTGAGAATTCATCAGTGAAAAAAAATATAAGTGAGAAAAAAAATCCAATTTAAATATGAAATAACTCTTCATGCTTTATGATATAACAGTATTAAATAATTCACAATTTATTCAAAGCAAGTTAAATCAAATTTCACGAGTCTTTCTTTCAAATATATATACTATAGTTTATAACTAGTTAATTCATTCCTATATGATGATCAACCTTAAAATGTAAATATGAATTTGATTCTGAAGTCTGAAGAGTAAATGCTAAACTCCAGTGTTGGTAAAAAGAAAATTAGACTCCCCACCTAAAACTCTTTTTAAAATTTCAACATTTTGGGGGGAAGGGAGATAACTATAAACACAACCAAGAGTTAAATGGAAATTAGCTACATATGCCTGGAATCCATTTTATGATTTTCCTAACTGTGTAGGACAAATGTGCTGGGGCAGCTTGCCAAACCTATAGCTCTTCATTTTCAGACTACACTGAATTCAAAATGGGAGGCTGCAAGATCTGGAATGGCCATAATGACATCATTCTGTAACAATAATTTGAAATTATGTTTACCAAAGGAACTAAATAATAAAGCAATGAATTTGGTCTTTCTTTTCCCTCTTTTGTAAACGATGAAGCTAACTAGGCTTTTGTTGATTTGACAAGAGGACATCTATTTACTCTTTGTCGTAGAAAAATTCTGAAGCTTTATCTAAACTTGAATCTTGACTGAGAGGGAAAGAATGATGCACCAAAACAGGGTCAGCAAATGTATGAACAATGGAGTAAAAACAGCTGTTCAGAAGGAAGCTCCATATGAACCTTTCTTGCTGGGGGAGTCAACTTAGGACTTGTGATCCAAGAGTTGGCTACACCTGTCTAAGAAAAATGGTTAATGCAATGGGAAAGAGTGTTTAATCAAGCTGAAAATTGGTAGATTAAATGTCGGTCTGTCAGCCGAAGAAAAGGTGAATGTCTGAAAAGATATTTAGCTCATCTACTTATAGAACAATGAGTGTATATTCTATTTCACTGAAAATTGTATTTTATTGTGTTTATTTATTGTGTTTTAGTATTGTAAGCCACCTCGAGTTCCCCTTGATCAGGGAAATGAGGCAGAGTATAAATCTAAATAAATAAATAAATAAATAAACAAACAAGCAAACAAATAAATAAAAATAATGCCTTTGCTTATTTTTCTTTGTTCCTCATTTACAGTGACTTCTTATCTTTTGAAATATCATTAGCAATTGGCCAAAACATGCTGCTAAGACTTTGTCCTAAAATCCTCCTGTTCCTTGGTATGTATAATGTGAGGTACATTTCAAATGTAGACAGTGTACAAGTATATAAATTAGGTTTTGGAATTATTTTTAATTCCTGACATATGCAATGTTTTGGTTAATGAGTTAATAATGTTTGTTCCTTTGTTGCTTTTTCCACAGCAGCAGCAGCTAGGGTCTTTAATTACTTTTTTTTTTTTTTTTACAAAAAAGGTATTATAATGTTCTCCCTTGGTTTCCAGTATGGATATAATATTTTCACACACATTTCTAATCAGCAGGAGTTCTTTTAGCATACTGAAAACATTCACCTGCTTTGGATTTAAAATGTCATGTTCTCCACATGATCACTGTTTTTAATGTTTTAGTGTATATACCCTAATAATTTTTCATTACTTATACATACAAAATCACTTTAAATCATCTAATAGACATACTAATACCATACTGTATGCCACTGAGAAATACCTAATGTGCAAGGCAATACATATAAAATAAAGTAGCATGCATTCTTGCAGAGAACAGCAACAACAAAAAGAACAAAAACATGTTTCTGAGCTCTTTACTGTTTTAGTACAATCTCCTTAATTCCATTCAATTCTGCCACAATGGCAGCCATTTTGACTTGGCATGTCTGGGCTAAATCTTCTCCACTTCACTATTTTGGAGTGTTCTGCAACAATTCCCATGTTAAAAAAAAGTATTTCAAAGAGCTTGATGAGTGCTTGTTGAGGATTTAGCATATATCTTCACTTGTACGCCATACTATTGCTAATAAATAATGGTCAGAAATCTGTTATGAAAGCAACTCCAAACTATCAGATAAATACTGTTTAGTTCTCTAAACAATAATATGAACAAGAACATGTGTCTGAAATAAGTGTTTAAATACTTTTTCTTCCACAAAGCCCTATCAGTATGAAATATGTCACCAGTCATTTATAGTAATAGCAGATTTATCATTAAACATGTTCCTTTTCACATTGTAGATTTATATTAAAAGTTCACTGAGACTTGGCTTGAGAATAGAGATAACATTTGCAAATCATCTTCAGCTGTTAATTTACTACTGAGATTTTGTATTCACAAACTTAATAACAGCTGGAGCTTGGCAACTAGTGGGCCTCGACCAAATGCCCTGGAAATTAATGGGTTCTTTCTTTGATTTTACAAATCAAGCTTTCTGTGGATGTTCAAACCAATGTGGTTGATTCAATTCATGGCAATACAGAGGAGACTGTAGAAATTGTATGAAAATAAAGTGGAAATTGTATGATTCGGCTTGTCACAAGGACGTCAGAGTAACCCCATTTTTCAAATCCATATTGAACAGCAAGTATGGGAGTGCTGTTGCTGTGAATTTCCTGTTGAAAAGTGTAATGAGTGGGAATAATGTACTTTGTAAAATCTTTTCATGATTTTGCTGCATAGTCTGTGTGATTATTAAAAAAGAAGACCTTTTTTCTCTTTATGGGGATATTTTCTGAAACAATCTTCTACAACTTGCTCTGTTTTCACAGTTTTTATTCATACTCCCAAGACAATGGGGGATTTGAAACTCAAACTGTGAGGAATAGTTAAAGAGTCTGGGTGCGATTAGCTTACAGCACAACCAACTGAGGAACATATGATTGCAGTCTTCAAAATGAGATGGTCACGCAGAAGATGGAATTGACTTATTTTATATTGCCCAGAAATCAAGACCAACCAGTGGATTAAATCTACAACAGGATAGGTTCAGGTTACACATGAGAAGGAAATTCCTGATAGTAGAAGCCAGTGAACATCCCGCCACATGAGACATTTGAGTTTTCCTTCAATTCTTCAAACAAAGACTGGATGATCATATGTCAGAGGAATAAAATAAATACTGCGTTATCAACATAATCATATATCGTATAAAAACCATAAAACATAATGTACTACATGTAAAACTGGAACCTGAGCATTCAAAATCAAAGAAATAACTCATCATATAAAAAAAATAATCATGACAACTTTGCTTCTAAGAGAAGACTGGTGATTAGAAAAGTTCTCCAAAGATGCTGAACCAAGTGATGGCTTTTTGAGTAGAAGTTGTTCCACTGCCTCCATCAGATCAGGTTTTATCACCAATTCTTTCAAATACATATTTAATCACTATCCTGACTGATCCTCTTCTTACCTTTTTGAAGGCTTTCACCAAGCAGGAAGGGCAAGGATCCAAATTAAAAGTGGCAGGACTAAAAATGCAGAAAATTCTGTCCAGTTTGGGAAGAGTAACAGCCTCATATTAATGCCAAATAACCTAATCAGTGGGAGTTTCAGCCATGTAAACAAGATCTCCCCTTATTTCAACCCTGAGCTACAAACAGTATCTGCCCATCTGGCATCCAGCTCTGAATAGATTTGGGTGATTTTCTCTTCCAGATATTTTAGAAACTTGTTACAGTGACCTTATAAAAATAATGGATGGTTCTTAAAAAGGCATGACAGTGATCTGCATGTACAATAATAGCTGAGAAATATTTTCATTTTACAATACTTATTCCATAGTGCAGGGTTGAACTACAGCTCCTACCTATATCCACCCAGATTCATGGCCTGTCTTTCACCAGCATTATTTGAAATCCTTTAATTTAATCCTTTGGAGCACCTTTATAAGCCAAGGAGCTCCTCTAGATAAATATCAGAGATAGATAACTAAGATATAACTGAGATGATTAGGCCTCATCAGGATTGTTTCCCAGGGAAGGGAGGTTGAAGACACCAAGCACCATAAACAGTGGTGGGATTCAAATAATTTAACAACAGGTTCTTTGGTGTGAATGGGGATTGATCATCCCCCAAACCCCCACACTGTTAAAGTGGATCCTGGACACTGTGCTGCAATGGAGAAACAGGAAACAGAGCAGCTGGCAAGCAAGAGGTCACTTTCCCTCTTTCTTTTCCCTGCTTCTCCTCCTTCCCTCATGCTGGCCACTCCGTTTTCTGTTTCTCCATTGCAGCACAATGCCCAGAATCCACTTCCTCAAAATCCTGATTCTTTGCCTGACTACTAAGTGGGCTTTGCCCAGCATGTATATATGGTAATGTGTAGTGTTCAACTGTGCAGTTCTATTTGACAAGAAACACAGAGATAAGCCTTTGAAGGGGACTGCAGACCACCTTCTTAGCAAGATAAAGGAGCAGCCTCTACTGTGTGAACAATGTGGGTTAATAAAAGCGTTGGACCCCAAACATTTCTGGGTTATGGTCCTTTTATCGAGTACAGCTGCTTGGATCCTTTAGGAAGGCATGTCGCCACAGCCATTGGCCAAATGCAAGGGATGAATCTTTGGGCAGCAGCCGAATGTCACCCCAGCTATCTCCGAGGAGTTCATGGGGGCAGTGCTACCCATTCCAGCCATACTTCCCAAGGCCATTGCCTTCATCCATCATCTTAGGAGAAGTGGAGCTTGGCAGGCTTGAGTCCTACTGTAGGCCATCTGGAAATCAGCTGCATGGGAAAGTTTCCCCTATTGTGGAGTTGTGACTGAGGCTAACATTGAAACACTTAGGGAACATTTTAGATTTGGCTTTCCAGTTCTTGATAATGTAAGTCTGGTCTACCCATTCATCTGCAATCAAATCATGGATGTGGATATATTTATTAAGGGCATAATGCTATTTAACAGTAGTAACAGGAGGCTAGGATCTCCAAGAATCCAACCTGGCTCCTGGAATAAGGAGAGGTGGCCAGAATTGGTGAGGGATTTCAGGTGTGCAATGCTTGTCTCCTAGGAATGGGCTGCTGTTATCTACCATCCCATCCCTCTGTCCATAAACAATCCTGATCTTCATCCCTTTCCCTCCCTTTCCAAACTGCTCTACCCATCACCACCTTTGGGGGAATCCTTTCTAACCATCTTCCCAGCATACCTCCACAATCAGCCCACCAATCAGATCCTGGAGCTCTACATTTGCCCAAGCATTCACGAACTGTCTTCCCACAGAACTACCACTTCTTCCCACTGAATTACAATTTGAAGGATACAAGTAGTTAGTAATGATAGTGAGATGGTTTCTGTAAATTTAAAAACAATCAGATGCAAATGGTTTGACAAGACAGCTTAGTCACAGACTGGTTTACAGAGACATTTATTTATAAGAATCAATGTTCTGGCCAGGTTTTCCATCTGTTAAAAAAAGAGACATTCTGCTGTAATTGTTGTTTATATATAATTCCTCTATGTAGGAAATTGTTAGAATTGTTGTTTATATATTATTCCTCTGTATAGGAAATTATTAAAAAATAAACATGCTGTACATTCTACAAGACCCACTGGATTCAAATTAATTGCACAACTCTGTTTTGTAGCCATCCACAGTTCTGCAAGCCTTGGACACTTTATTAATGTTTTTAGCTATTGTTCAGTGGGAATACTGGTCTGCCAATATTGGAAATGCTAATTATGAAGCAACATTATATTTTAAGAGATGTTACAGAGAAGATGGAACTTTGACACATTACAAAGTTACATTCTGTTTTGGCTCATTTCATTTCAGTTCAGTTTTGTGCAAAATGTTTAAATCCATATTTCTTGCCATGACATTTTCTCACATTAGTTTGTGAACTATCTCTTTGACTGGTCACCAGAAAGTTTAAGTGTCACCTTATGCTGTCCAAGTGGTTATGTAATGTCTGAAATAAGACCAGTGCATGGCCTTGGACATATTAGTGGAACAGCCTTTTGGCTGCAATTTCCACACAAGAACTTTTCAATCAGGTTTCTTTCATGAATCACCATTAAACATTTGTAGAGCAAAGCTTTTCTGCAAATACTGACCCGATATGCTCAAGGAAAGTAACGTACAGTTCTCCAAAAACCTACCTTCAATTTCTAAGCAGCTTCATCCTCTCAGTGTGAAGGCTGCTGGGAGGTGTCATTCAGTTACATGCAGATTTTGAATGACAGCAAGTGTTGGGATGGTCGAATTGGTTCTTTTCTTGGTTCTTTCATATCTCCTGTTTTAAATTAATGTTGGTTTATTTCCTAATCCATTTGAAACATTTTTTTTTTAAAAAAAGCCTTGGTACACAAACTTTGTAAACAGATTTCTTTGCATACGCATATTTATTCAATATGCAAACAGTTTTCCTTATTCAAATGCACAAAATTCTCAAATCTCCATACCCAGTATTGTGAATTGTTTTAAGAAGTGTAAATGATAATGCAATCACAGATTTTCCTTAAAGGAGCATGCTTCATCTGGTGCACTAGTTGTGCTCTTTAGATGGTCACCCATGACCTCATGCATTATTACTCCTCACTGAAGACCCCCTGGTCCAGAAAGCAGTAACATTGGCAGTGATGAGCATGCCCTGGTATCAGGGGTGGGTTTCAAATGTTTTAACAACTGGTTCTGTGGGTGTGGCTTAGTGGTGGGTGTGGCTTAGTGATCATGTGACTGGATGGGTGTGACTTAGTGGTCATGTGACTGGATGGGTGTGGTTTACTGGTTGTGTGACTGGATGGGTGCGGTTATGTGGTCATGTGACTGGGTTTGGCCAACCTGACCTCTCATGACCATGGGGATGCTTCAATGGTCATAAGT